>ONZH01000336.1:0-35213 GCA_900303285.1 Rhinella marina
TCAAGGAATTCACTTTGAGTATAGTGATTGTCTTCACCTCACAGGTGTTTCACAGAATTTTTCAAAATTGGGACATGAAATGCAAAATTACATTTTATTTCAATTATACATAGTTGTATCTTCAAAATGTTTCATTTTCACAAGTGCTGAGGAGAAAAGGCATCCCAGTTGTTACGACAGTACCCTCTATGTGGTAATAAACTGCTGTTTGGGCACACTGTAGGGTTCAAAAGAGAAAGAGCACCATGTGCATTTGGGACATAGTTTGGTGATTTGTACAGCACTGGCCGACAACTGCAGAGGTTCGGAGGTGAAAAAAAGAAACCCCCAACAAGTGACCCTATTTTAGAAACCACATCCCGCACAGAGTTTACTAAGGGTTGTAGTGAGCATTTTAACCCCACTGGTGTTTTGCAAAAACTAATGCAAAGCAGATGGTGCTAAATGGAAGTTGCAAGTTTTCCACAGATATGTCATTTCAGTGCCCAATATGTTGTGCCCATAGTGTGCCAGTGTGAAAAGTAATCCCTCTCATTATTATGGTGTGTTTTTTGTTTTATAAACACCCTACATGTGATCCTATTCTTTTGCCTGGACATATAATAGGGCTCAGGAGTAAAGGAGCAACATACAAATTTTGAGGCCCAGTGTTGACAACTGGCCTTCAGGTAAGATAATTGGAATCACAGAGAAGTGACCTCATTTTTGAAACTCTGTGCCCCAATGCATTGATGGGTGGATTTAGCATTTGAATACCACAATTTTACAGAAATTAATGTGCAGCAGACCATGCAAAATGAAAATTGCATTTTTTCACAGATATGGCATTTCAGTGCCCAGCTTATCACCACACCCCTTAAATCGTTAGGTGGGTTCTACTGGGTAAGGAAATGCCCTAAATGTGGACGTAAACTGCTGTTTGGTTACGCCGCAGGGTTCTGGATTTTGCAGAGCAGATTTTGATGGATTGGTTTATGGGCTATGTGTTGCTTTCACACAATCTTCTGATGGTCAGTATGATTACAGAAATGCCACTTTCATATATTATTCTTTTAAGTTTTGCTTACAATGACATTTCACTAAGACTGGTCCTCATAGGCTTTCCTAGTTGGCCCTTTTATCGGGACAATTTGTATTTTTAATGACACCGTTTAATTGGAAACCAGGAAAAAATTCTTTGTAGGGTGAAATTGAAAAAGAAAACTAAATTCCCCCAAGTATTTGGGGTTTTGACGTTACTGTGTTCACTGTGTTCTAAAAATGATATGACTGTATTGACCGTCCGTATTCTGTGGGTCAATAAGATACGAGATTTGTATAGTTTTTATTTTGTTTTACTACTTAAAAAAAATAAAAACCTTTTCAAAAATAAAACAATCTTTGTATTGTCATCTTCTGACAGCCATAACTTTTTTTAAAAAATTCCATCCACTGAGCTGTATGAGGGTTTGTTTTTTTGCGGGAACAAACTGTAGTTTTTATTGGTACCATTTATGTGCTACATATGACTTTTTGATCACTGTTATTCAATTTTTGGGGGGACAAGGTGACTAAAAATGGTGAATCATGTGTTTTTAATTTTCTTCTGTTACGGCGTACACCGGACATGAAAATTATATATATATTTTAATAGCTCAGACATTTTCAGACGTGTCGATACCTGATTTGTTTATTTTTTATTGTTTATTTTGATATATAAAAGTGGGAAAGGGGGGTGATTTATACTTTTAATATTTTTTTGTTTATTTTTTTTTAACACTTTTGCTTAACAAATATTAGCCCCCTTAGGGGGCTAGAACCTGGGATTTTTTGATCCCTTGTCCCATTCACCCTAATAGAGATTTATTAGGGTGAATGGCATTATGACATGCTCCTTGTTGAGCTGTGCCTCATGCACAGCTTAGCAGGGAGTTCACTATGACAGTTCTGGGAAGTCTCAGCAGGCCCCAGTCTGTTATGGAAACCAATCTCAGCCCCACGATTTCACTGTGTGGGCTCCGAATGGATCTGGTGTGATCTCTGTTCCCTGTCATTGTGGCAGGGTGCCTACTGTATTATACAGCCGTCACCCGCCGCGTATGGAGCAGGCTCACCACAGCAACCCGCTCCATATAATCCCTCATACATTATCATGTATGTGATTATACGTGGAGGGGTTAAAAGACATTGTTGTACTTTCTCCATCATTAATCTGGTCCTTCTGTAGCTATTTGTTTACAAACAACAAAGGTGACGTATCACATGTCACATGACCACTGCAGCCAATCACTGTCTTCAGCTTTCTGCTGTACACGCCATAGAATCATTGACGTGAGATGATACGGTTCATGACTACTGCAGCCTTCAGGCAATCATTGTCCTCAGCAGCCGACCAGTGCAAACAGTGCTATAGAATCATTTGGGCTGTATGATTGACATAATTTGTGAAATGACCTACTTATAAGGAAACATGACCTGGTTATAGCCTTTACACGATGACCTTGTTTCTCTGCAAAGGTTCACCTGTAACATTTTTGTGGAAATATTTGATCATAAATTCCTAATTGCTTTTAGACTCCTAAGGATTTTCCTAATCATGAGAGTATGGATAGAATGAGTTCACATAGCTTAAACAGTAGGTTTTTTTAATGATTGATCGCTCAATAGAAAGAAGATCTCATTGTTCATATATATATGGATTTTTTCTAAGCTAGGCGCCATGCTGTTCTCTACACATTTACCAATTCATCAGCAAACCATAAAAGTAGCTCATTTACCAAATTTATTAAAGTATAATTGTCACTTCAAGTATTTTTATGTCTTTGGAAGTGGTTTTGTAATATATTTTATTAAGTGATTTTGTTCAGTTTTATTAAAAAACATCATCCCTTAATGCTCGAAATAAACATTAATGCATTAATGCTCGAAATAAACATTGCTAATGAAAACCTGTCTTCAATGTTTAGTTGGGGACTGAAGAAGGCTCACTGTTACATGCAGAGGCAGGCTCCTGAGCCTGCCTCTACTATCCTTGCCATATAATATAAATGTCCCGGTGTACTCTAATATCATTTCTCCCTGTCTTGTTGCTTATTATATTGGCTGTCAGTGGTGATCAATGACAGCACATCTGTTATCTTTCTCCCTGGCATGCTCACTACCTAACTAGTCACTGGGGAGATAGAAGAGAGAATCACTGTTAGCTCTCAGCACTGACAGTCTGTGTAATACTCGTGGAGACAGGGAGAAACTGTTTTACTGGACATAGGGACAGATATATATATACAGTACAGACCAAAAGTTTGGACACACCTTCTCATTCAAAGAGTTTTCTGTATTTTCATGACTATGAAAATTGTAGATTCACATTGAAGGCATCAAAACTATGAATTAACACATGTGGAATTATATACTTAACAAAAAAGTGTGAAACAACTGTAAATATGTCTTATATTCTAGGTTCTTCAAAGTAGCCACCTTTTGCTTTGATTACTGCTTTGCACACTCTTGGCATTCTCTTGATGAGCTTCAAGAGGTAGTCACCTGAAATGGTTTTCACTTCACAGGTGTGCCCTGTCAGGTTTAATAAGTGGGATTTCTTGCCTTATAAATGGGGTTGGGACCATGAGTTGTGTTGGGCAGAAGTCAGGTGGATAGACAGCTGATAGTCCTACTGAATAGACTGTTAGAATTTGTTTTATGGCAAGAGAAAAGCAGCTAAGTAAAGAAAAACGAGTGGCCATCATTACTTTAAGAAATGAAGGTCAGTCAGTCCGAAAAATTGGGAAAACTTTGAAAGTGTCCCCAAGTGCAGTCGCAAAAACCATCAAGCGCTACAAAGAAACTGGCTCACATGAGGACCCCCCCAGGAAAGGAAGACCAAGAGTCACCTCTGCTGCGGAGGATAAGTTCATCCAAGTCACCAGCCTCAGAAATTGCAGGTTAACAGCAGCTCAGATTAGAGACCAGGTCAATGCCACACAGAGTTCTAGCAGCAGACACATCTCTACAACAACTGTTAAGAGGTGACTGAGTGCAGCAGGCCTTCAAGGTAAAATAGCTGCTAGGAAACCACTGCTAAGGACAGGCAACGAGCAGAAGAGACTTGTTTGGGCTAAAGAACACAAGGAATGGACATTAGACCAGTGAAAATCTGTGCTTTGGTCTGATAAGTCCAAATTTGAGATCTTTGGTTCCAACCACCGTGTCTTTGTGAAACGCAGAAAAGGTGAATGGACTCTACATGCCTGGTTCCCACCGTGAAGCATGGAGGAGGAGGTGTGATGGTGTGGGGGTGCTTTGCTGGTGACACTGTTGGGGATTTATTCAAAATTGAAGGCATACTGAACCAGCATGGCTACCACAGCATCTTGCAGCGGCATGCTTTTCCATCCGGTTTGCGTTTAGTTGGACCATCATTTATTTATCAACAGGACAATGACCCCAAACACACCTCCAGGCTGTGTAAGGGCTATTTGACCAAGAAGGAGAGTGATGGGGTGCTACGCCAGATGACCTGGCCTCCACAGTCACCAGACCTGAACCCAATCGAGATGGTTTGGGGTGAGCTGGACCGCAGAGTGAAGGCAAAAGGGCCAACAAGTGCTAAGCATCTCTGGGAACTCCTTCAAGACTGTTGGAATACCATTTCAGGTGACTACCTCTTGAAGCTCATCAAGAGAATGCCAAGAGAGTGCAAAGCAGTAATCAAAGCAAAAGGTGGCTACTTTGAAGAACCTAGAATATAAACATATTTTCAGTTGTTTCACACTTTTTTGTTAATTATATAATCCCACATGTGTTAATTCATAGTTTTGATGCCTTCAGTGTGAATCTACAATTTTCATAGTCGTGAAAACACAGAAAACTCTGTACTGGCCTGTACTGTATATATATATCTGTCCCTATGTCCAGTAAAACAGTTTCTCCCTGTCTCCACGAGTATTACACAGACTGTCAGTGCTGAGAGCTAACAGTGATTCTCTCTTGTATTTCCTTGCCGGCTAGTTAAATAGTGAGTGCGTTGGGGAGATAAAAAACAGATGCGTGTCATTGATCACCACTGACAGCCAATATAATAAGCAGGAAGACAAGGAGAAATAATAGTACAGCATATAGGAATATTTATATTGTTGTATATGGCAATGAAAGTAGAGGCAGACTCAGGAGCCTGCTTCTGCACATAACAGTGAGCCGTCTTCAGTGAACAGCAAAAGCTGAACACTAAAGATGGGTTTTCCTAAGCAAAACTCATTTAGAGAATTACTAAGGGATGACTTTAGAGACCGTGTTTTTTTTTTAAATAAAACTAAACGAAATGACTTAATAAAGTATACTACAGAATCACTTCCCCAACACATAAAAATACTTGAGTGCCATATACTTTAAAGCACACCCAAACAGTATATGTTTTATATGCATATAGTTATTATAGTGTACCATCTGGAACTATTTTACTGTGTAAAGTGCCATAGAGTATACATAATTCTAGTGCCTGACCTCCAAGCATTCCAATCAAATTTGGTTATATTTTTGCTATTACAGTGTTTCTGCAAAATTGCTTCCTTCCTAATACTTAAGGGATTATATGACCCCCCAAAAATTAGTGAGCACTTGAAAAATGGGGAAAAAAAGGAATCCCATTCACCTTTTCAAAGCTCATCTACAGTGGATGAGAAGTGACTGATGTCACATCCTTGGTCACATGGACTGTTAGTAACCTTTCACATGAGCGAGTTTTCTGTGCAAGTGGAATGTGTGACGTGAATTCATAGCACCCGCACTGAATCTTGACCCATACATGAGGGTTTTTTCATGCATCAGTTCTGTGTTGTGTGAAAAACACAGTATGTTCTATATTCTGTGTTTTTCACATAGCCCTGGCCCCATAGAAGTGGATGGGGCTTCAGTGAAAAACGCATTGCATCTGGAAGCAAGCCGGATGCAATGCATTTTTCACTGATGGTTGCTAAGAGATGTTTTTTGTAAACCTTCAGTTTTTTTATCACGCTCGTGAAAAACATCAAAACGCATTTCACCCGCGTGGAAAAAACTGAACAACTGAATGTAATCACAGACAAAACTGACTGAACTTGCTTGCAAAATGGTGCGAGTTTCACTGAACGCACCCTAAACACATACGGAGCCAATCTGTATTGTTCGTGTGAAAGAGGCCTTAGAGACATTCACTGGCCTTGGCAGTGACATGTCCCGAAGTGAGCATAGGGGGAAAGCTGTCAATTAGCAGCTGATGGGTGGAGGAAACCTGAAAAACTCATGAATATTGGGTCCAGAGCATGTGCTCATCATTGAGAGGACTCCAGTGCTTCAGTGATAAACTGAGATTTAAAGGGGTTTTCTGGGACTTTACTACTGATGACCTATCCTCAGGCCTTCTCTCAGCTTTTCCTAGGCCAGTGACGTCACGTTCATTGGTCACGTGGCCTAGGAGCGGCTCAGCCCCATTGAAGTAAATGGGGTTGAGCACGATATCAAGCACAGCCGCTGTACAATGTACGGCGCTGTGCTTAGTGAGCAGGAATAAGGTAGCGGCGCTCACAGGTGCGCTGGTACCATCTCAAACAGCTGATCGGCGGGGGTCCCAGGTGTCGGACCCCCACTGATCAGATACTGATGACCTATCCTGAGGATAGGTCATCAGTAGTCAAATCCTGGAAAACCCCTTTAATGAAAACTAGTGCATATTGACAAGTAAATTACACACAGCTATAACCAGGGCGTCCTACGTCAGACTGCCCTCAGATAGGGTAGTATAAACCTGGTGACACATTCCCTTTAAATCTGGGTGTTTACAAATAGTCTTTTGGCAAAGTTCAGTACGTTCAGCCAGCAGTCTGTCTATGCATAAACATATATTTTAGTTTAGTTTGAAGGATAAGAGGCCGTCAGACACCGCCAATACCTCTTATTTCAGTAGAAAACTGTAGGAATGGATTAGGCTTGGAAAATCCAATGCTACCAATCAATTTCTTTCTTCTCTAAGTTGTCCAAAAGGGTCAGCTAGACTTTACAATGTTGTCAGGAAGGGATTTGACGGAAATGTAATGTTGATGGGCATCTCATGAGCAGGATTTTTACTGAAAATTAAGTTTAAAGAACATTTATACAAACTTTACACACTGTTTTATGCCTGGTGGAGGGCCTGAGGGGGTGGTGCATGACTCTTTTGAAAAAAAAAAAAACAGCAGTCTGGTTTGAAATAGTTTGGAAGCGGCACCTATATAAGCAGACAAAAAATGCAAGTTTGTGAGCGTTCACGTGTTTGATTTCAAGTATGTATTAAGTGTGTGACTTAACATAAAGTGACTTTAGATTCAGGGACTTTAGGAGGGGACTGCACTAAGTTGCTTTTCATTGCACTTTATTATTTTATTTTTTGTTTCTCTTTTCTTGTGTAATCCCCATTAGTAAGTATGATTTCTATTATTGACAGCGCAGTCCAGTGTACATCTTGTCAAATGTATGAGTCCTGAAACAGCCATTTGAGCGTGAATATCTTTGTTCAAAATGTGAGCAAATTGCCCATTTGGAATCACACATCCTGTATCTAAACAAGCGAATGTTGACACTAAGAAGCATTGGAAAAGAGTTTGCTGCTCACTGAGCAGCCACTCCATGGAGTAGATACAGGGAAGGGTGGTAGTATGGTTGATCAGGAAAGTGAGGTAGCTAGCTGGGTAACAGAAATCGGGGTAGAGGGGAAAGTGCAAGAATGGCTAACCCCTATCTGGCACACCCCAACAGATTTGCAAGGTTGGCAGATGAGGGGGATGTCACTTCAGGTATAGCAGTGCTGCAGCAAGACACTTCTTCTGCCAGTCAGGGGAATGTCAGCTCCAGTAAGCAGTAGCCCAAGAGAGCAGGGCAGGCCACACAGGTGCTGGTAGACTCAATTATTAGGGGTACAGATCTTTCACAAAGACCAGGATCGTCGAACGGTGTCTTCCTGGCGCTCAAATTTGACATATTGCGGATGAGGTTGATAGATTACTGGGGGGGACTGGCAAAGAACCAGTGCTCATGGACCACATTGGAGCCAATGACAAAGTTAGAGGTAGGTGGAATGTCCTTAAAAATTATTTTAGGGATTTAGGTTACAGGCTCAGGGCAAGGACCTCAAAGGTAGTATTTTCAGAAATACCACATGCCCCATGAGCCACACCAGAAAGTCAGCAGGATATTCGGGAGAATAACAAGTGGCTCAAGAACTGATGTTGGAAGGAGAGGTTTGGGTTCCTGGAGAACTGAGCTGACTTCTCTGTCGGCTACACGCTCTGCTGTATGGATGGACTGCAACTCAGTGAGGAAGGTGCAACTGTTTTGGGGGAGAAGATGGCTAGAAGGTTGGAGGAGTGTTTAAACTAGGGACTAGGGAGGAGGTTAATTACATTATAAGAGCGGAAGATGCAGATAGAAACCTGGGGTGAGGTAATAAAACTAGGGGAGGAATGGAATGGAAAGGTGTAGGGTAAAAAATATACAAAAACCTCTTAATTGTGTGTATACTAATGCCAGAAACCTGACTAATAAAACTGGTGAACTGGAAGTAGTAATGTATGAGGAGGACTATGACAAAGTGGGAATAACTGAGATATGGCTGGATGATAACTATGACTTGGCAGTTAATGTTACAGTCTGTTTATAAAGGATTGTCAAAACTGGGGGGAAGGGCTTGCATTTATGTATAGTCATGTCTAAAGCCCACACTCCAGAAAGATATAAGTGAGGGACATGAACATGTGGAGTCACTCTGGGTAGAAATAAATAGAATATGTGAAAGACAAATAAAACCAGCCAAACTCGAGACAGAGAGAGATTCATCGCCAAAGAGAGTGAAACTAATCCTAAAATGTTCTTCAATTTTATAAATGGTAAAAGGTGTAAATCTGAAGGTGTTGGCACTTTACAGAGTGGTGAGGGGGGAGTTGTAGAGAGCAATGAAGAGAAAGCAAAGCTATTAAATATTTTTTTCTCCACTATATTTACTGAGGAAAATAAACTGTCATATGAAATGCAGAATGTAAAAGTAAATTCCCCATTAAAAGTGAGGTCTTTAAAAGATTAAAATAGACAAATCACCAGGACCAGATGGCATACACCCCTGTATCCTAAGTAATGTCATAAACAGACCGTTATCTATGATATTTAAGGACTCTATATTGACATATTGACAGGGAGCATTCCACAGGATTGGTGCGGTATGTTTAACATCTGTCATGGGTAAACTGAAGGTTTTCTAAGAGGTGCTATCTTGGAGTACCTCAATGAAAATAAGTGAATAATGCTGTATCAGCATGGCTTCATGAGGGATCAGTCATGTCAAACTAATTTAATCAGTTCCTATGAGGAGGTGAGTTCTAGACTTGACCGGTGTGAGTCAATGGATGTCATATATATTGACTTCTCCAAAGTATTTGATACTGTACCACATAAAAGGTTAGTACATAAAATGAGAATGCTTGGACTGGGGGAAAATGTCTGTATGTGTGTAAGTAACTGGCTCAGTGATAGAAAACATAGGGTGGTTATTAACGGTACAAACACAGATTGGGTCACCTTCACTAGTGGGCTACCACAGGGGTCAGTATTGGGTCCTATTTTCTTCAATATATTTATTAATGATCTTGTAGAAGGCTTGTACAGTAAAACATCAGTTTTTGCAGATGACACTAAACTGTGTAAAGTAATAAACACGGAAGAGGACAGTACACTGCTACAGATGGATCTGGATAGATTGGAGGCTTGGGAAGAGAAGTGGCAGATGAGGATTAACATTGACAAATAGAAGGTTATGCACATGGGAAGGAATAATGCAAGTCACCCGTGCATACTAAATGGTAAAACACTGGGTAACACTGACGTGGAAAAGGACTTAAGGGTGTATTAGACACCCTAATGCTGCTATAGATTGTCGGGAGGGAAGCTATTGGCAGATAGATAGCAGAGGTCACCGCTGCTATTTTATGCTATCACGCCATCACTTGTTCCCATGTAGGACAGCAGTGTTCCGGCAGCAGATCGCTATTAGACAGAGCAAATTGCCAACAGCAAATCCAGATTCAGCATGTTGCCGCTGCAAATGCTCGTTCATCGGGCATTTAGAGGCTGTATTAGACTGCCAGATAATCACTAATGAGTATTCAAAGGAATGCTCGTTAGCGATTATCGGGCGGAAAATTGGGCAGTCTAATATACTGTTTAGGAATTTTAGTGGACAGTAAACTAAACTGTAACCAGTGTCAGGCAGCTGCTGCCAAGGCCAATACGATAATGGGTTGCATCAAAAAGGGCATAAATGCACATGATGAGAACATAGGCCTGCCACTTTACAAATCACTAGTCAGACCACACATAGAGTACTCTGTATAGTTCTGGGCTCCTGTGAAGAAGGCAGACATAGCTGAGCTGGAGAGGGTTCAGAGGAGGGCAGCTAAAATAATAACTGGAATGGGTTGACTACAGTACCCTGAAAGATTATCAAAATTAGGGTTATTCACTTTGGACTATGGAACTCTATGCAACTCTCTGCCTGAGGAGGTGGTGGTGGTGAATTCACTAAAAGAGTACAAGAGGGGCCTGGATGTATTTCTGGAGTGTAATAATATTACAGGTTATAGTTACTAGAGAGGGGTCGTTGATCCAGGGAGTAATTTTGATTGCCTGATTGGAGTTGGGAAGGATTTTTTCCCCTAAAATAAGGAAAATTGTCTTCTACATCACAGATTCTTTTTGCCTTCCTCTGGATCAACTTGCAGGATAACAGGCTGAACTGGCCTAAATTAGACGTATTTCAGGTGCAGATGGCGGTGCAAGTGTGCCACTATCTGTGACTTCATACTGCTCATGCCAGGTCTAAAATTGTGGGCATGGCATGCATGGGGAAGTGGATGGGCTTGCAGGTCAGTCTCATTTATCATTTCTTACGCGTGTTTTAGGAGTAGAAAATGATCTAAATGTAAGACATTTTGGAAGCCGAAGTTATGGAGAGGTCTGTGTCTCTTGATAACTTTGGCAGAACCACTGCCAGCTATGGGCCTTTATTAAGACCGGTGACTAAAACGCCAGTCTTAATAAATGTGCCCTATGTTACTATGTATGTTACTCTGCAAAGAACACCAAATAGAGAATCCTTGTATTATGTACGGCCCACTTTTGCACTGTACTATACATAACATCAGTTGTACCTGGACTCTTCCTGTAAAGCTGTGGTTGTGATTATTTTTTACTCAGCTTTTCTTCAGAACCCCCATAGATGTGCGGAGCCACCTCCCCATTCACATTGGCATATAACTGGGTCCATTCTCTGGATGCTGACCCCCAAGAACATTTATGATAATATATATTACCCTTTCAATACTATTACCCTCGTCTTGTCAATCTCCTCAAGTATCCACCAAAGGAATAACTTTATCCTTACACAATTTTATAGCCAAACAACTGATAAAGCCTCCCCAGCCTCAGCAGGGAATCTGTCAACCCGATGGACTATTTTTTACAGCAATACATGCATTTAAAATTGGGGTGACAGATATGCAGTCAAGTTCAAATACCTAGAATCGGGTTCTAAACATTTCTAAAATTGGGTCATGATTTTTGGCACAGTTTGGTTCCCTGCAAATGCCACTGGAGTCCTCCGTTGTACAACCTGCTGAAGTCTCAATCTTAGGAAGGCTCTAGTATACTATGCATTTAAAAAATTGTTAATCACCTCTGGACCACCAGGTGGTCTGCATTTAACTGTGCAAGGTTGTTCCTGAATGACCCAGCAGCTCCATGCTAATCATGGAGCTGTGGGAGTTGGGAGCCTGCTGTAATTTTTTTACCATCCCTGCCTTCACCATCGCTGTATACACACTACTCAATAAGTCCTGTATATACAGATCAGGAAGCAGCCATGCCACTTCCTGCTTCAGTCCTAGCATGATGTAGGAGTAAAGGGGGTGGTGACTTCCGAAACATTGCATAGAATGAGAGAAGGTTAGGATGATGGTAGACTCAGTGTCCCACATGATCTGGTAAACGCTGTACATTGAAATCTGCATGACAATAAAACAAATGTTGAAGGTGGTTGACACCCAAGGATTTGTTCACTCACTGGGAGCTGTTTCCTGTAAGTCACTGGGAGTCACTGGGAGCTGTTGCCTGTAAGTCTGTGCTGTTGAATTGACTGTGCCATTTGGAGTGAAACTCTGATCAGACATGGCAGTGACAGTTTAATCGGTGATCTAGAAATGTGAGACAGGGAGACATGTATCCATATTTCTATAGCTCTTATATTATTAGATCACTTTACCTATTTCTATGTATATTATATTATCATGCATTTTATATTATATGAACTCACATCCTAGGTATGCATAGACAGGAGCCTCATAGATAAATCAAAACTAGGTTCACTTACTAGTGGTGGTTCTCATGATAAGACCCTTTCTAATACAAGACCTGTTTATCCAGAGATACCTTTAGCGGAAGAATTTGGAATGATTGATCCCCCTACCACACACACACACATACACACACCTTCACTGACCCCATAGTAACAACATGACCTATTTCTGTGGCTGTCTCGCCACTGGTTTCCATAGAGATAATTGATTGCTGACCACTGATTTATATTGGTTTTCAGCTAGGAGTCGGACAATACATTGAATCAAATCAGCATTGTTGTCTTTCCACACAAAGCATGCTACTTGATAAATACATAGAAATGATATAGTGACACATACATTCCTTTCCTACAGATTCAATTATTCCTTTTCTTATTTTCTCTGGCAGGTGTGTGTGTAACATAGATTGCAGTGGACATAATTTTAATCCTGTCTGTGCCTCTGATGGAAACTCGTATTCCAATCCATGTATGGTGAGAGAGGCGTCATGCATCAAGCAGGAGCAGATTGATGTGAAACACCTAGGAAGCTGTACAGGTACAAAATGCTCTTTGTAAAAAAAACTACTGTATATAGCTGTACAATATAGCAGATGGTTTCCTAGGCTCCGACAATCCAAACTTACTCTCCATTGTTGTCTGGTTTAACCTATCCCTTATTGTATGGAATATTTATTAGACACAACATAAATGCCTATCCACAGTGTCCGCCGTTTCCATATCTCTAATTTACTATAATGGAAAATAATTAGACCTATGCAGCCACTTCTTTTCCAGGAAGCCACATTCATGACTTCGAGGAGGTTTCAAAAACACATTCATGGCATATCCAATCAGTATGCCAAAATCTGTGTGAGGGGAAAACTCTTTTTATGATTAATATTTATTTAACGACTTTATACAGATTTTTACCTATTAATCAATGAGCAGTGTATTATCATACAGTGTATTACTGTTAGATCAGTGATCAATGAAAAATAGGGTAGAATACCTACCTGTGGTACGACATGCATCATAATCCATATGAATCCTGTTCCTCTGTAAATTCAGAGGTGCAGTATGAGGCTATAGAAGGCTATGTCCTCTATTAAATGTTTCTGTACAACGCTAGGCCATGTGTATGGACCCTTATATGGTTATATTATTTGTGGCTCATGGTACTTTAGTATGGAGAGGTCCTAGTACAATAGGTTTCTCAAAGGTCTAACTTTATATCTACTTTTTGTTTTCAGTCACAGATGACACCAATCCAGTTGGAAAGAAAGATGATGGCTTACAGTACCGCCCCGAGGTGAAAGGTAGGTCCCCTCCAGCCTGGTATTTCTAAAGACACCGTCATTGACACTACTCAGTTTCCTCTCTCTGCTCATTTCTGAATTCAGAACTCACCATTAGCCTGCCTGAGACAACAGCCGGTTGTTGCTGCAGAATTCTGCTATTTTATGATCCACATTCATTTCACTGGACAAAGGATATTTGTAGTTCAGTTCTCAGCCATGCGTCAGGCTGTCACAGAGCTGCAATTACTTCTGAAATATATATATATATATATATATATATATTTATTTATCGTGACTCATGTTTTTGGAATACAGAAGAGCAGAATAAAATACTATGAACTGAAAACTAATACCATTCCACCACCTATAGGTAAAGCTCTCTTACATGAAGGGTAATGGCAGACATTGGCTAATGATACCGGGAGAGTTTAGTTTAATTAACATATGGCAGATCTGTAAAATTGATGGGGTGATGCACAGGATATAAACTCACATTGTATAAAGAAAGCTTTTGTCCTCTCTCTTTTCTTCCGCATTTCTTCAGATTTTTATGATAGTAATTTAGCATGTTAGATCACTCAGATATATATATATATATAGAGAGAGAGAGAGGCTGCTGCACAATCAGCTCTGGTTCTTTGTTAACTTACAAGTGACTAAGAAGAATAATAGTTAATAATCCGGTTTTGTAAATGCCGTGTTCTGAAAGGACAGACAAGAGAGCAGTTATTTTTATGTTGCCTGTAGATATGACAATTGAGTTCTTGTCTGCTGTTTTTTATTTCTATTAGTATTCCATTTGTCCCTATACAATAAGTACAGTCCCTACTACGTTAATATCAGAATCTTTTCATGCCATTATTCAGTGTCATTTAGTGAGATTATTATCTTGAGAAATATTATAAATACATTGCCAGATTTACTAATCCTAAAGATGGTGTAAGCTTGGACAGGCACCAGATATATCACATGGGCTCAGGCTGGATGATACACACTTTTCTTTATACCAGCTATTGGTTGGCTTACTTTGAGACAGATTTTTATGCCAAAATTCTGGCACAATTCTTGGCACAAAATAGCGCATTTTTAGGCCCATCTCATTACCACAAAGTCCCTTTCCCTTTCTGATTAGCCCCGTCCCTTGTCAGGCATGTGGGAAAAAATGTAGAAACCCTAGATTAGGCGCCACTTTTTGAGCCATTGTATTACTTATCTTCTACTGATCCTGAGCTACAGTATGTTGATATTTTTACAATTTTGCATGCTTCACTACTGAAATCTCCCACGTTTTAACATGGATGACTATGAGTGACAATATGGCACTGTGTGCCTGTACAGCAGCATACATTTTTTGTCTTCTTTTGGAGGTTTACATTGGGAAATATTGTCAACATAAACCTTCAATACTTGAATGCAATGTGAACAGAGCCTAGGAAACTTTTTTTAATTAACTTCTTAACTTCTAAATTCAGAAGGATGTGCTTCAACAAGCTCTCACCTCTCAATGTACCCATCTTATTATACAATTTCCCTATTTGTAACCTTAATTTTTTGTTGTCATTAGATTCTAGTGACCAAAGGGAAGATGACTACATGGGGAATTACATGCCATGTTCAGAAAACTATAATGGATATTGTGTGCATGGAACATGTGAATTAAGCTATCCTACACAGAAAGCATCATGCCGGTAAGTTATAGAAAAAATACTTTATATATAGAATAAGAATAGAATAATAAGAATTCTGAAGATTAGTGCCATTTATTGGATATTTCCTCTGCTGTGATGAAGATTCAACTGTATTTGACTCTGTTAGGTACTGGGTTTTTTTGCACACCTTTTAGCTACGTCCCTATATGTGGATGGATTTACATGCTCAAGAGATTTTAAGTATAAAATAATAATACACTTTCCTTTTTTTTGTCCTGATCTCCACACTTCTGTAGATACTGTATGTAAACAATTAACTAGATTTACTAAACTATTAATCTGGCTCAGTAAACTTACATATACGCCTTACACCACATGATGTGTTTTAGACATGTTTTGCACCTCACTAGAGGCATGACTAAAAGAGAAAGGTGGTGTGGTTTAGCTGAAAGAGGTGTGGCTTAAACTATAACAATCTGGACCAAAATTTTTGGCAAAGTAAGCCAAACAATTGGTGGTGTTAAAGGTTAAACAAAAGTGTCTAGTATGAGCCAATGTGATCAACTTTGGGATGAACTTCTGCCTACTTTAAACACAGGGTTAATAAAAGTGCCCTGCAGTTCACTGCAAGACAGCCTGTCATCTGACCATCCCTCGTAACGTAAAATCGCTCATAAGAAAATCCAACAAGGGTGTAAATGTAAAAAAGTGGTTTAAAACGGTGCAATTGTGGGTGCAATTGTGGCCTATAGCAAATACAAAATCAGATTTCAGTGTAACAATAATCAAAGGACTGGGATTGATCGCTATGAACACAAGTGATACTTTATATGCTGAGGGCCAATTTGTGCATTGTGGAGAAGCTAGTGTAAGAATATGTTCAGTACTATCAATGACTAAAAACTAGAGAATCCCTTTTAATATATTTACTCTTATAATATATGATATATCTAAAAGTACATTCAGACAGTTCTTATTCTCTTTATCGAGTAAACGGGAGGAGCTAGTTCCTTTTTCTGTTTTCTATTTTGACATAAATGTTTTTAATGGAAGAAGATAGCATCCATTGTTTCTCTTGAACAAGCATGTCTTTATACTGAAGTCCTTCATTTACACTTAGCACTGGCGTGATCTGGGCACTCTGAGCACAGCCGTCTTCATGCACCAGTGCTTCCTCCTCCACGCTCCTTGCTTGAATGTCTAGTTCAGGTTTCATGGTTGTCAGGTTTTGATGTCTGTACCTGCAACTATGGATTTTAAAGGGAATAATGTGCATTGGCAGCTTCTTTTGAAGTAAGTGCTGCAAACATCCCGCTCAGAATAGTCCATCATTGTAAAGAAAAGCTGCATCAGATGTGGAGGTTGGATTTATAAAGAAAAGAAGTGCATTCAGATTCAGATTTACTGTAGTGAGGGATGGATAAACAACAAGACAGAGGGATGTCATTCTTGAAGTCATGCAATAGACATAATCCACAAGGTGCACTAGTAAAATAATAATCATTTTAGTCAGTGACGTGCCTAAAGTATTTTAACACCTGGGGCTGGTATATTCTCTGGCACCCTTAACCCCTACCCCCAATGAAGTGAATGGGGCTCAGCAACAATACTTAGCACATGCCTCTATCAAATGGCCTCTATCAAATGGACCCCCTGTTCCCCCCATGCACACACTGTTAAAGAGATATTTGGGTGGATGTTACATAACATAGCTATGACACATACAAGAGAATACAGTGCCACATATCTCTTACATCCAGTGACATCTCGTCTGAGGTAGACGTTCTCTTTCCTTATCTTCACCATTTGGAGATCAGACCACCTTGATAACTTCTCTCACTTGCATCTTGTCTCTGCAGAGTTTACCACCCAGGCATCTTAGATTCCTCATTTTTCTATCATCTTTCCCCTCATGATACCCCAACCTTGTCACCCTGCTGCCACTTTCAATACCGTGCCCGCTGTGCTCCCCAATGCCCACTAATACTGTTAAGGTATATGGACCTGATGTAATGTATTCTATTATCTGCAAATCCTGAGTTTCCCACGTCTCCTGGATGACGTGGATGTAGTGTCCTGATTAATGTGACAAGACAAGAGTAATGTACCTTTTTATACTTTTATACTTTCATACTTTTATACTCTGTAACCTTTTATAAAGCTTGCGTATAATATATATATATATATATATATATATATATATATATATATATATATATGTTGGCTGATGCAACAAGTCCAAGATGGCGCCTGTACTCTTATCAGCACCTAGCCAGGGTGACTTTCTCCCTGCAGCTCATGCTCAGACTGCACAGTGCTGCTGTCTGAGAGTGAGCTGTTCAAAAGGACATCCCTGTGTCCATCCAGGCCCTTCGGCATGACGGAGGACAAGGAGTCTGAAAGCCGGACTGTCCAGCCTAAAACCGGACCTCTGGCCACCCTAGCGGCAGGCTGATGTTAGGGTGGCCAGTCCGGTTTTCTGGCTCCCTGTCCTCCGTCCGGCGCTGTGCCTGGACAGACGCAGGGATGTCCACCCTTTCAGTAGCTCACGCTCAGACAGCTTCTCCTCTGTGTCTTCACTGAGCCAGGGGGTGTGGCTTTATGTTTAGGGGTGTGGCTTCATGGAGACCGGGGCATGGCTTCACGTTTGGAGGCATGGCCGGTGAGGTCCGGCTTTCTGGGGTGAAGACAGTGGCAACCCTAGTTGCTGTGGAGGTCACAGTTAAAGGGGCAGGCACTGTAGATGTCATTCTTGATATCTTTTAACAACACACACACAAACATTAAATGAAATAGATTAAATATACCCAGGTGAAGCCGGGTCCTCCTGCTAGTAAGCATATATAATGCAACATCTATATTATCTAATATATAAAGTTTAGTGTGTGTATGTGTGTGTGTGTATGTCCGCTAAAGGAATCCGCACTGTTGCATTTACGATTATAAAATTTGGCACACAGGTACATCAGGTGTCCGGAAAGGTTTTAGACCGGGTCTCAGCTCTCTAGGACGTACCGTTCCCGAGATATTCCCAAAAAATTCATTAGCCAATAGAAGCCTGCCATACACATGGTCACATGTTCCTTATCAGCCAATAGAAGCTTGCAGGCTGTTAGTCTCCACACACACACACAGTTTCACACCAGGTTTTCATAACAACCCAGCCAATTTTCTTCACTGCTGTAGGTTAGCTTTAAAGGGGCAGGGCGCTGTGGATGACACTGTTAAAGGGGTATTCCGGTTACTATAAATCTAACTTATGTTTTAGACTAATTCATCATCATTTATTACCTAATATAGCGTAAATTTCACATATTTACTGTCCAGTAGTAATAAAAGATGTTTTCTTCCACTGCTACCCACTGTGTTTCCATGGTATTGACCTGTAATTCAAAAGAAGGGTTAAAAAGTCCCGCCACCAGGTCCCGCTAAGCCACACCCCCTACCCAGTCAGACTATGCCCCCTTCCACTCAGCAGCCGACGGGGATTGAAAACATGAAGGTAAAAATCAACTTCTGTCAGCTGCAGTGGTGGGAGGGAGGGTGATTTTCTCCCTGCAGCTCACGCTCAGACTGTACAATGCTGCTGTCTGAGAGTGAGCTGTTCAAAAGGACATCCCTGTGTCCATCCAGGCCCTGCGCCGTACGGAGGACAGGGAGTCTGAAAGCTGGACTGTCTGGCCTAAAACTGGACCTCTGGCCACACTAGGGGCAGAGTGCTGTGGAGGTCACAGTTAAAGGGGAGGACGCTTTGGATGTTACTGTTAAGGGGGCAGGCTGCTGTGGAGGTCACTGTTAAAGGGGCGGGTACTGTGAGGTCACTGTTAAGGGAGCGGGTTACTGTGACAGTCACTGTTAAAGGGGCAGTCGCTGTGGAGTTCGCTGTCAAGGGGGCCAGGAATGGTGGAGGTCAGTTAAGGGGACTGTAACCTATGGTCAGTGTTAAGGGGTGGGTGCTGTAGAGGTCATTTTTAAGGGGGCGGGCCCCTGTGGAGGTCACTGTCAAGGGGGTGAGATGCTGTGGAACTCACTGCTGTGAAGGGCTGCTGTGAAGGTCAAAGTTAAGTGGGGTGGGCTGCTGTGGAGGTCCCATTTTGAGGAGACAGGGCATTGTGGGGAAGGTCAGTGTTAAGAGGTGGGGGCTGTGGTTAAGGAGGCGGGGTGCTGTAGAGGTCACTCTCGATATCTTTTAACGACCCACACACAAACATTAAATGAAATAGATTAAAGGGTTTCTGTCACCAGTTTTGGGCATATAAAACAGGATGACATTTGCAATGTGCAAATGTCACCTGATGCCCAAACTGGTGATCATTTTTTTACTGGTGCCCCCGTTTTTGAAATAAATCAACTTTTGTCGTATGCAAATGAAGCTTACTAGGTGCAAGGGGCGGTAACCCTGCACCTAGTAAGCGCCGTTTCCCCTACCTTTATTCACGCCCCCTTTGTTGTGATAGACAGGGCCAGGCAGCTCGCTCTAGCTGCTCCTGGCCCTGTCCGTGCTGAAAATCCCGCGCCTGCGCCGTTCGGACTTCATTCGGCGCAGGCGCAGTGAGTGCCGATTGCTGCCGGGCTCCCGGCTTCCTCACTGCGCCTGCGCCGATGACGTCACAGAACACCCAGAAGAGAAGGCGGCGCAGGCGCAGTGAGGAAGCCGGGAGCCCGGCAGCAATCGGCACTCACTGCGCCTGCGCCGAATGAAGTCCGAACGGCGCAGGCGCGGGATTTTCAGCACGGACAGGGCCAGGAGCAGCTAGAGCGAGCTGCCTGGCCCTGTCTATCACAACAAAGGGGGCGTGAATAAAGGTAGGGAAACGGCGCTTACTAGGTGCAGGGTTACCGCCCCTTGCACCTAGTAAGCTTCATTTGCATACCACAAAAGTTGATTTATTTCAAAAACAGGGGCACCAGTAAAAAAATGATCACCAGTTTGGGCATCAGGTGACATTTGCACATTGCAAATGTCATCCTGTTTTATATGCCCAAAACTGGTGACAGAAACCCTTTAAATATACCCGGGTGAAGGCAGGTCCTTCTGCTAGTTAATATATATAGTGGCTTCCTCTGTATTACTAAAATATATTATATAATCTCTGTATTATTAATATATATAATGCAACCTCTGTATTATAATATATAGTGGCTTCCTCTGTATTAATAGAATATATAATGGCCCCTCCTTATTATTAATAGTAGATATTATTCCTCTTTTGTTGTAATTATAATGTTCTCCCCCACTCCGTAATGCCCCTAGTACTTCCAGTATTAGCAAGCATAAATTAAAAACAAAAAAATACTCACCTGCGTTCCACTCTCCATTACTGCCTCTGTTCTGAGTTCTACAGTCTTGGGGAATGTGGTAGCGAGCACATCACTGTGCCCTCCTGCGCCATGTCATCACATTATCTTGTGAGACACAGTGCAGGAGGGCACGTTGATATCATCATGATTTCCAGCCTCATAGGCATCAGGCCTACTGGCCTGAGGCCTACAAGTCTGAATGGCAGGGACTGGAGCCATAGGCTCCCCTGCCGTGCTGTGAACTGGCACCCAGGACGGAACATGCCCCCCTCCTTGGCATACCACTGGTTTTAGTTTAACAATTGAATGTTGTACCCTAATATACTAGAAAGTTAGATAATATCTAGGGCTTAGTTATTTAAAGGGTTTCTGCTACCATGTTTGACCATATTAAACCAGATGACATTTGCAATGCGCAAATGTCACCTGATGTCTAATATGGCCTTCTTTTTAAGATATGTCCCCGTTTTCGTAAAAAAACTACTTTTGTAATATGCAAATTACCTTCACTAGGTGCAAGGGGCGGTAACCCTGCACCTAGTAGCGCCGTTTTCTCTACCTTCTATATTACGTCTTCAGCATAGATTGACAGGGCCAGGCAGCTTCGCTCTATCTGCTGCTGGCCCTGTCAGCGCTGCAAATCCCGCGCCTGCGCCGTGGGTCTGTCATTCGCAGGATTTGCAGCGCTGACAGGGCCAGCAGCAGATAGAGCAAGCTGCCTGGCCCTGTCAATCTACGCTGATGACGTAATATAGAAGGTGGGGAAAACGGCGCTACTAGGTGCAGGGTTACCGCCCCTTGCACCTAGTGAAGGTAATTTGCATATTACAAAAGTAGTTTTTTTAAGAAAACGGGGACACATATCTTAAAAAGAAGACCATATTAGACATCAGGTGACATTTGCGCATTGCAAATGTCATCTGGTTTAATATGGTCAAACATGGTGACAGAAACCCTTTAAGAGCTCTTTATAAATTCCATGAGAACTCCTTTAAGGTGGAAATTAAAAAATGTTTTCTAGCAATAAAGCTGCTGACACATTTCCATTTCACATCTTGTTTAATCTCTTAATCTTATCTTGGAAAACTAGCTCTGTATGATATTGCCATTTTAATATAAGTCTCTAAAATAGATGTAGTTGAATGCCGTTAGCAAAAGAGATGCCTGCCGGGCAAAATATCTCAGACCTGCTAAGCCTTAAATTTTATTTCTACTGGGGCTTTAATGATTAAGATGTAGAAAAAATACATTTAATAAACAGATGAAATATCCATATAAATATACGGTAATAACACTGGCAGTGGGCATCAATAATTCAGTGTGTACTGTTTCCAATAAACATACACTTGAAATAAACATGAGCTTGGTTTAGTTATGGCTTTTGTCTTCCACTTTCCAGTTTATTGGTTTACCCAAGAATCATTCCATCCTTAAATAAAGTAATAATTTATAGAAAATGATAAAATAGATATGTAGATAGATAGATAAGTTAGACAGACACATAGAAAGATTGATTTAAATAGATAAGGATTCTCTAAAGCAGGGGTGCACAACCTTTTCTGGTTGGGGCCACATTGCCTGACTGAAGGAATCCCAAGGGCCGAAAATAAAAGTTAAAGCGCTATTACCAATTAATATACTGTCTTTATGGTGTATTGTACATACAGTATATACTATAAATGTCTGGTTATGCCTCCAGAATTTCCATCTAATGGAAGAATACATGAAAAATGCATGTGAGCAGCCAAAAGACATAGACATACATGTCTGTCACCAAATGGTTGGGGGCCGCACAGAATGATATCGAGGGCCGCATGTGGCCCCCGGGCCGCAGGTTGTGCACCCCTGCTCTAAAGACTGCATTTAGTGTAGTTCAGAAATTGTGCACTTGACAATGGGCCTTTATCATCATGAGACCTTGGGACACATACAGTACGTCTATGGATAATACAGTATGTGCTGTTCAGTACATAACTCATGTAAGACTTGTTATGATACTGGCTACAAGATTTTATACACTTTGCTTTACACAACATTCCTACTTCCTACCACTGTAGATGTAAAGTAATTTTTACTGTGACACTAACAATAATGATGACAAAAAAAAACGAGAACTTAATGTGCCCAGATATTCAACTCCTGAAAGTCAATGCTTTGTGGAGCATCTTTTGCTGCAATTACAGATGCAACTCTCTTGGGCTATGTCTAGCTTGGCACATCTAGACACTGGGATTTTTGCCCAATCTTCCAGGCAAAATTGCTCCAGCTCACTTAATTTAGATGGGTTTCATTGGTGTACAGTATATTCAAGTCATGCTACAGATTTTCTGTTGGATTGAGGTCTGGATTTTGACTAGGCCATTTCAACACATTTAACTGTTTTACCTCAAAGGTAATTTGTGACCAGGAAATTCACTGTTAAATCAGGCACAATGCAATGTAGAGCTAGCTCAACTGAATGTAATCAAACAATCACTAATAAAGGTGCACTGCGGCGGTAATGCAATTTACAATATATGGCTAAACCCTCACGCTGATGTTACACATGCAATGGGAGGAGGGAGGAAACTATGAGCCCCACCTACCAATGACTCGTGTGACTTAGGCTACACAGGTGCACCTGAATGTTACCATAAGATGTAAGTAATGGTACATTCAAACCTGGAGTTGCCACACCTCCAGGTGTAAATGTTCAAATACAATCACAGAAAAAAAACGTGGTCTAAAATGGCAGAAAATTGCTCAGACCCCATATGCTGTTGTGCATATCAAACCGGGGGAGCAATTCCTGCACATGTGATCCGTTGCTAACAGCAATCCCCAGCAAAAATGCATACAATGGAGGATGCCTGCAGCAGACCACATGTACCACAAAAACATCCTACACAAGGTAACAAATTGTGTGGATGTGGCGAACTATATAATCAAACAATCACTAATAAAGGTGCACTGCGGCGGTAATGCAATTGACAATATATGGCTAAACCCTCACGCTGATGTTAAAATGAGACTTTCGCCAATATATTCTTATATCAAGAACATACCGGAGCCCGAGGAGGCAATTGTGGAAGGCCTATACCTTGACGCAGTGCTCGGGCTCCGGTATGTTCTTGATATAAGAATATATTGGCGAAAGTCTCATTTTAACATCAGCGTAGGGTTTAGCCATATATTGTCAATTACATTACCACCGCAGTGCACCTTTATTAGTGATTGTTTGATTATATAGTTCGCCACATCCACACAATTTGTTACCTTGTGTAGGATGGTTTTGTGGTACATGTGGTCCGCTGTAGGCATTTTTGCTGGGGATCAATGGATAACATGTGCAGGAATTGCTCCCCCGGTTTGATATGCGCAACAGCATATGGGGTCTGAGCAATTTTCTGCCATTTTAGACTACGTTTTTTTTCTGTGATTGTACTAGCTCAACTGAATGTAATAACGTAAAATAAACGAATAATAAAAACGTATTTTTAATCCATATGAAAATGAGCAGTTAAGTACACCATGGTCTGACTTTCAAACCACTCCAATGTAGCTTTAGCAGTATTTTTAGGCTCATTGTCCTGCTAGAAGGTGAACCACCATCCCAGTTTCAAATATTTGGCTGACTAAACATACTTTCCTCAAAAATTGCCCTGTATTTATTGCCATTCATCTTTTCTTTCATCCTGACCAGTTTTCCAGTCCGTTACTGATGACAAACATCTCACAGCCTGAAGCTGCCAACCGGCATGCTTCACTGTGGGAATGGTATTTTTGGAGTGAAGGGAAATGTTGGATTTGAGCCACACCTAGCATTTCCCACTGATCTGGCTAAGGAGCCTTCTTCATTGTATTTGGGGAGTCTGCTACCTGTTGTTTTGGTGAACTCCAAGTTTTTCTTTAAACTTTTTATTTGTTTGTGGCCACTCTTCCACAAAGCACCACTCTGTGGATACTTTCATCCCTCTGTGGAACTCTTACAGTGGTATTGTGGTGTTCAGTCTATGATTAATGCCCTTGTTGCCCTGTCTGGAGCTTTGGTGGATGTCCTTCTCTTGTCTGGCTTGTAGTTGTGCCCTGTTCTTTTCATTTTGTTATAATGAATTTAATGGTGCTCTGTAGGATGTTCAAAGTTTGGGATTTTTGTTTGTAACCCAGTCCTGATCCATACTATTACACAGCTTTGCCTTTGACCTTTTTGGAGAGCTCTTCGGCATGTTGCTTGATTAGTAATTTTGTAGACTCAGAGGCCTTTTAGATTATTTATACTCATATCATGTGAAAGCTCACAAGATACTTGGGGACATTATTCAACAAATTATGTGATTTCTGAAGTTATTTGGCTGGACTAGGCTTTATTTCGGGGTATCAATTCATATCCACTCACGACTCTTCAAGTTTTTATTTACATTTTAGACCGTTTTCTGATAGTGTTAGATGGGGTCCCAGCTGTAGGAATGTGAAAGTGAACATAAGCATGTTTTGAAACTAAAGAAACAAAGGTATCTAGCTTGACTATAGTTTACTATGCTTCTTTTCTCCCCAGGTGTGAATCAGGATACACAGGCCAATACTGTGACAAGACAGATTTCAACATTCTTTATGTTGTGCCAAGCAGACAAAAGCTTACTCATGTCCTCATTGCAGCCATTATTGGAGCTGTACAGATCGCCATTATAGTTGCCATTGTTATGTGCATAACAAGGTATATAATATTTATGCTTTTGTTTACTACTTTTACTACATAAGCTGGGTTTTCACGTTAAGGTTTTTTTTAATGCCCAAACTAGGTGTAGCTCATAAATGGAGACTAAGGGCGGGTACAGGACTTTTTTTTCCGTCCTTCATCATGGAAAACAGACAGATCCACTATGCTTGCCCATAGACTTCTATTAGGACAGAGCAAAACGGAATGACTCTTAAAGACTTCCGTTTTGCATTCCGTCTGGCCATTCCATTATATTCCGTTATAAACTGAACCTATAACGGAATGGCATAACGCTAGTGTAAACCCACCATAGGTGTAAAGGAAAAATACTACCTCACCTCTTTGTTTGAATCCACCTCTGGTTTTGGCTTCAAAAACTACATGAGAAAACCTAAACATGGAAACCCAGCCTTACCATTTATGTTTAGTCTAAATGATGAACTCTCATCCCTTAATTTAGATTTAGTGTTCTTAAAGGTACTGGGCTTTACATATAATACAGAGGCATAGAATTAAATGTTTATATATATATATATATACAGGGTGGGCCATTTATATGGATACACCTAAATAAAATGGGAATGCTTGGTGATATTAACTTTCTGTTTGTGGCACATTAGTATATGGAAGGGGGGAAACTTTTCAAGATGGGTGGTGACCATGGCGGCCATTTTGAAGTCGACCATTTTGGATCCAACTTTAGTTTTTTCAATGGGAAGAGGGTCATGTGACACATCAAACTTATTGAGAATTTCACAGGAGAAACAATGTTGTGCTTGGTTTTAACGTAACTTTATTCTTTCATGAGTTATTTACAAGTTTCTGACCACTTATAAAATGTGTTCAAAGTGCTGCCCATTGTGTTGGATTGTCAATGCAACCCTCTTCTCCCACTCTTCTCACACTGATAGCAACACCGCAGAAGAAATGCTAGCACAGGCTTCCAGTATCCGTAGTTTCAGGTGCTGCACATCTCGTATCTTCTCAGCATAGACAATTGCCTTCAGAGGACCCCAAAGATGAAAGTCTGAGGGGGTCAGATCGTGAGACCTTGGGGGCCATTCAACTGGCTCACGACGACCAATCCACTTTCCAGGAAACTGTTTATCTAGGAATGCTCGGACCTGACACCCATAATGTGGTGGTGCACCATCTTGCTGGAAAAATTCAATGAACGTGCCAGCTTCAGTGCATAAAGAGGGAAACACATCATCATGTAGCAGTTGAATGGCCCCCGCGGTTTCCGGGTCTGGCCCCCTTAGACTTTTATCTTTGGGGTCATCTGAAGGCAATTGTCTATGCTGAGAAGATACGAGATGTGCAGCACCTGAAACTACGGATACTGGAAGCCTGTGCTAGCATTTCTTCTGCGGTGTTGCTATCAGTGTGTGAAGAGGGGGAGAAGAGGGTTGCATTGACAATCCAACACAATGGGCAGCACTTTGAACACATTTTATAAGTGGTCAGAAACTTGTAAATAACTCATGAAAGAATAAAGTAACTATAAAACCAAGCACACCATTGTTTTTCTTGTGAAATTCTCAATAACTTTGATGTGTCACATGACCCTCTTCCCATTGAAAAAAAAAGTTGGATCCAAAATGTCCGACTTCAAAATGGCCGCCATGGTCACCACCCATCTTGAAAAGTTTCCCCCCTCCCATATACTAATGTGCCACAAACAGGAAGTTGATATCACCAACCATTCCCATGTTATTTAGGTGTATCCATATAAATGGCCCACCCTGTATATGTTAGTAGTTACCTTAACATAAAAGTTTCAGTCTGCTATCTTCAATCCTTTATTAATTTTCAGATCCCTAATATTCAGTTTGTAACCCAATGCTCGTTTCAAGATTTTCCAATGTGAACATTCCCCTCTCAGTAAAACACACTCTGTGTTAATAATAGACTCTTTGGGGGTCATTTACTGAAATACACCTATATTATCATCAGTCAGTTGTGCTGAAATCTGTGACTTCATCATTTTCTACACCTGTTTTAGGTCTAAATGCAAGCCAGCTAGGAAGCTGTCTTACATTTAGAACTGGCGCTGGATGCGGCGAAGTTATATAGAGGTCTGCGTCGCTTCATAGCTTCGGCGAATCCACCGCCAGATATAGGGGTCATTAATAAATTACCCCCTTTGTCCTTTCCAGATCCAAAAGAACAATTAATTTATCCATTCAAAGGTGTCCATATCCTTTGCGATGGGAATGTTGCACATTTTAATGCTGTATTTACACAGCCCAATTCTCAGGCTGATCTTTGGTAATAAAAATTACCACGAATGCTTGTTCCCATGTAAATGTGCTTCCAATTATCCAATGAATGACCAAAATGCTTGTTCATAGGGTGAAATGATCTTTCATGAAGCACATTAAATCATCATTTCTGGGCTGTGTGAACAGCGCTCTGCTCTCCAGAAACAATGAATCTGTATCTGCAGTAGCCATCACTCATCTCCATTCAGTGGAGGTTATTGCTACATGTAAATGCAGCTCTTTACCTCCACTGACGAGCAGGCAGGTATCAGCAAGGATTGGTCCCTTCCCGATAGTTGCCTGCCAGGTCAGGCAGTCTAAATCTAGCAATACTCGTACCTGACAAATAGAAACATAGGAGTTTTTTTTTTACTTAAACAAGTTATGGCATGACTTCCATTAATCTTAAAGCGGCTCTGTCACTAGGTTTAACATGTATTTAATACATAGGTTAAAACCCTTGACTTCTACAGTTAGAACATACCTTTATTGCAGAGACAGCGCAGCGGTTGTGCTGAAAAAAGACCTTTAATCTTTATGTTAATGAGCCTTCGGAGCACCGGGGGGCGGGCTCTTTCTTCCTGAGCACCGCTTCTTCACCGCCCCCCGGGTCCCGAGGCTTCCCCGATCCGACGTAGCCCCTCTGAAAATTGATTGACAGCTGAAATCCCCGCCGGCGCATGCGCAGAAGCGCTTGCAGTGCCGAACACCGCAAGCGCTTTCCATCCTGAGCGCACGCGCCGTCACTAGCGAAGTGACGGCGCGTGCGCACAAGGATGGAAGCGCTTGCGGTGTTCGGATGCAAGCGCTTCTGCGCTGCGCCGGCGGATTCAAGCGCTAGGCCAAACGGCCTACGCTGTCAACTGAACAAAGTCCCAGTTCTCAAGAGATGGCTATTTTCCATTGAAATAGTTAAGTTACAGAATCCATAGTGACAAAAGCGTAAATTAGTTTGTATTAACATACAATTGGTAGTCTTAAAGAAAATACTAAGTATCATTGAGATCATGCACAATAAGGACCTAGATACAATAACAACATTTAAGTATTGTACAGTCTAGTATGACTACCCAGTACTGTCATACAGTTTGTAATACAACATCAAAAGAACAATCCACCAACCCACAGTTACACACTGCCACAAGTGCACAACCTGACACACTGTAGCAGCACCTCAGTGGAGGAATGTTGTATCATCCAAGCATATGTATGTATTAATACATGTGCTTGGATGATACATTATCCCTCCAGCAAACCCTGTACCCTCATATCTGCCATTTGTAGCCCCTAAGCTGCTATTATAGTTGGTTTAGAAACACCTTCTGATAGAAAAGTAAAGTTGTTTATTTCATATTGCCAGTTTCCCTTTGCGCCATTGATTCTCATTTCAATTGTTGGCCTGTGTAAAGGACCCATAACTCTGAATGTAGTTTTGCATAGAATAAAGTTAGTTAAAAGGCTTGTCTGGTTTTGTTCGCAGGAAATGTCCGAAGAACAACAGAGGACGTAGACAGAAGCAAAATCTTGGTCACTTCACTTCAGATGCTTCATCCCGGATGGTGTAGCCCCAGTGTTTTGTTTTTCTTTATTTTTCTGGTTTATTTTTTATACTTACATTGACCATGTGCTGTACATTTTTATTATATCTTTTTTTAAAGAATGGAAATATTTATTTCAGAGGCCTTATTTTTGGACATATTATGGTTTAGCTTTGTTGGTTGTCTGTTGTACTTGCAAAACATCAGCTCTGGCAGCAATGGACTGATACAGCATTCATTATTTTTCTTAATTTCTTTTATATTCCTTTTCTGGAAACACAGTTCAGTATTTTTCTGTGTGTGCTTTCGCATGGTTGTTTGTTGCCCATATTTTGTTATTAAAACATCTCAATTTTGGCAGCATTGGGGTCCAGGCACAAACTGACAAAAGATTTGTTAACTTAGGGCATGTGAAATATTGATAAAATTCATATAATCGGGATGGTGTCACACCAAGCATTTGCTATAAAGAAAGCAACAGCAGTTTTTGATGCAGTTTTTAGCCAAAATCCAAAAGTGGGTCCAGCAGGAAGAATAAATAGTCCCTCCTTTAAATTTCCCATTTCTTTTTAATCCACTTGTGGTTTCAGCTAAAAACTGCAGTCAAACACTTTACTGTGTTAAAACACCATCAAATTCAAGCTACACTTTGTAAACTGATATGGGATGCTTTAGCATGGAAAAGACTGGAACTCGATCTGAAACTCCAATGTATAAAACAAAATGGTGGATGAAACGTTCACTACATCCCCACAATTGGTTGCTCCTATGGAACACAGGCTCAGGCCTCCTGTGGTTGTAGATAATGAACAAACATGAAAAATTTAAGAAATACCCTACAAACCAGGCATGAGCTAAAGGTAATGTTTACAATTTTTTTTCTTACCAAGCTTAATAGAGGATACTGTGTTTAATAGATATTTCAATGTTTTATAGAATTAGTTATGGACATTTTTTTTAAACACTGGCTAGCGCATGATATGTGACTTGTATTCTGTGAGTAGTGGTAACACGTTAAATATGTTCAATGGTTTCTAATCCTGACATTATTTACCCATTGGGGTCTGTCTTCAGGGGCTAGGGACTGCAGTAGGTGCATTGTTCTGTGGTGTCATTATCTGTAAGTGTTTTGTATTATTTTTTATTTATTTTTTAGTTGATTGTGTCTGTGACTATCCGTATTTTCTACACCACAAATAAAACATGTTAATTGGGCACCAAAAAATAGGCACCACACAAACAATCCCAATTGCTCCCATGCCACCACAGACCTTTGAAAAATAATTATTTCCTTTTTTAATACAATTATAGCATTTAATACTACTGGGAGAAAATGTTTCCTTGGCTCTTACATTAAGGTCCGCACAATACTTTTGTTACATTTAGATAAATGTTAAAATTCATGTAAAATAAAATTTGAAACTGTTGATCAGCATACATATGTTTATTTGAACACCATTACAAAAAATAAAAGTCTGCTTTAATAAAAAAAAAAATCCCCTTAATGCAGAATGTTTTTAATATGTAAGCCATGATGCCGTTTGTATGCTACCATACATAGCTGGGCAGCTTTATGACATGGGATATGTGTGTGTGCTGCATTAGCTATTAGAAAAGAAAAGTGTTACAGCTATGCTCGGTGTAGGGCAGCAGTAATGCAGTGGTCTTGTACACTACACTGTCCAGTTCTAGTATCTCCATTCACCCTGGTTCAACAGATGGTTTTGATATTGCAGTTAAGTAGCCTACGGTATTTTCTTTCATGGATTTATTACTCAGAGCATGCTTCCTAATTTTAGCGGTTTGGTATTTCATAAGGCATGTTCAACACAGAGTTTGAACGATGAGTAGTTATAAATGTCTTCCCAGCCTCCTGGGGTGGAGCTTTACATTTCATGTTGAAGGTCTACTGAAGCAGCTGTCTCTTTGCTCTGATGCCAGAATTAGTTCTTGAGTCCTAAACAGCAGCCAGAGGACTTCAGCTCCAGCAAACATCTAATCATGGATCATCATGAAACAACTTCTGATAGCATTAACCTCAACCGTTTATCGGTTGTATCCGAAGATGATGAAGACCATGATTCTGCCTTAACTATTGTTACTGTTCTTGACAAAGTAGCCACCATTGTGGAAGCTGTGCAAGCCAGCCAGAAAAGAATTGAAGAACGTCACAGAGAAATGGAGAATGCCATCAAGACTATCCAGATTGATCTCCTGAAACTTGCACAAGCTCACAGCAATACTACCTACACTGTTAACAAACTACTTGAGAAGACCCGTAAAGTAAGCACCAATGTGAAAGATGTAAGATCACGAGTAGATAAACAGAGTGATCAGGTCCAAAAAGTAGAATCCAAGCAAGAAGAGATGCTGAGAAAGAACAAATTCAGAGTTGTCATTTTTCAGGTAATAAAATAAACTGGATCTCCAGTTGTTGGAGTTGAATGTTTCATAGAAATTATTTGTGGCCTTTTAAATGGTTCTCGCTAATTATGTTTATGGTGATAAGTATTATTATGTAATTATATATACATTTACTGTATTACTGTATAGTAAACTATATAAAACATACACAACCTATAACTGTAAGCAACTTCACCAAGAGGTAGTTACTGCATAATTCACCCAAACTGCTGGGACTTGGAACCAATGGTATGACAAGTGTTTCAGTGGTTCAGTGCTGTGATTGTGTGGGGGAAAGGTTCTGATCATATATTCTATATTTAGATGTGTTCATTTCTATCACCAGGCAGAGTAGCTTGTCCTATTTGTTGCCTCTGTGAATGGTAACATGAGACTATTGAAGATCTCAGATATGTCAGAAAAGAAAAATACGCAGTAATTATTCCATCATTTATGGAAGGAGCTTATACAGTGCATCTTTGGACTATCTAAGGCTTTTTTCACACTGCCAGGATAGTTCCAGCAGGCGGTTTCAGCAGAGAACAGCCTGTCATAGGTATCTGGATCTGGTATAATGGTGTCCGGTCGAGATCTGGCCAGTACCTGGAAAATATGTTGGGATTTGGCCAGTCAAATACCTCTGCGTGCATCAGTATTCTGGTAACGTCCAGGAATGCAGGATCCAGACAGACAGGATCTCTGTTGAAACAGCCTACAGGAGCTATGCTGTCAATGTGAAACTAGCCTAATCAAGTTTATACAACCATATTAGGTTGTTTACTTTGCACCATAATTTTAGTGCAATTGGTACACAATGGGGGGATTTATCAGAACTGGTACAAAGGAAAACTGGCTTAGTTGCCCACAGCAAGCAATCACATTACACCTTTCATGTTTTCATTTCCTTTGGAAAATGAAAGGATCAATCTGATTGGTTGATAGGGGCAACTAAGTCAGTTTTCCTTTGCGACAGTTTTAGGCCACACCTATTTCTGACAAGTAATTCCTTCTTGTCGGAGATGCCAAAAAACAAGTATCTAAAGCACTTCATAAATATGGCGCAAAGAATGAACAACAGTTTTTTTATGTAAAAGTGATGGCCTGTTCTAACAATATGCAACCACTTTTCAAGATGGGAATAACCCTTTAACTCCTCCAAATGATGCTTCATTCATTTGGTTGAGGTCACTTTGATTTTGCAGTTATACTTCTGTAACCTACATGCTTAGCCCTCCCAAAATTGGATAACCATTTGGTCAGTCTTGGCATGTTCTTGTAATCTTGAACACCCCCTTTAATGCTGACTTTAAAAGAATTAGAACAACAGAAATATTTATTACATTTTGCCTGAGGTAAAATATTCCTACTATTGAAAGGGAACTGTAATTTAGAAAGCAGAAACAATATTCCTTTAGTAAGAATCAGACCAATATTCTGTACAAATAATTAATAAACCTTATAGTGATTATCACATGGGTACCTCTTATATATCTTATCACTAACACAATATCATAAGACAAAATAATTCAGTATTGGAATAGATTTTTATAAATTGGGGTAAAAAGTCCAGGATTAGCTACATCTCAACTAGAGATAAACAAATTGATTCTGATTCAAATTTGTCAAAACTTTCCCAAAAACTTTGTTAGAAATATCGGGAATGACCATTCCTGTGAACTGTTGTTCCCAACAATCTGCCCATGTAAATGTGCCACCGATCAAACACACTCGTTTATCGGATGATCACTTCGTTCATGCAGGCACCACTGATCATAGCTTCTGGGTAGCAAATCGTGCTGTCTAAACAATGATCTGCTGCTCAGAAACCATGAATCTGTATGAGAACGAGGGATCGCATGAGCAAACCGCTGCAGCGATCTCCTTCAATGAACAAGCAAACACTTGTTCATTGGGCAATCCCAATATTTCAACAGGTTTCAAAATCATCGTTTGTCGACGGCAGATTGTGCTGTTTAATCATGATCTGTTGCCAGAAAATAATGATTCAGTATGGGGACGAGCGATGGCATTAGCGATCGCACCTCCCTATACTGATGAGGGGATAGCTGCATGCAGGGGCGGTCTTGGCATTTCTGGGGCCCTAAGCGAAGTTATGTCTGGGGCCCCCCCCCCAATGACACCTCACACCCCTGATGACACGGCCTCTGATGACACGCCCCCCCAATGACACACCCCCTACACCTCACTGGAGGGGGGGTCAAGGTTGCCCACAGCCTATGGCGTGTCCCAGACTCCCAGCTCTCTATTGGCTGGGCTGCAGGGGCGTAGCTAAAGGCTCATGGGCCCTGGTGCAAGAGTTCAGCTTGGGGCCCCCCCCGCCCTAATACAGCGCCCCATACCTCTTACATCCAGTATAATACAGCGCCCCATACCTCTTACATCCAGTATAATACAGCCCCTACCTCTTACATCCAGTATAATACAGGCCCCATACCTCTTACATCCAGTATAATACAGCGCCCCATACCTCTTACTCCAGTATAATACAGAGCCCCATACCTCTTACATCCAGTATAATACAGCGCCTCATACCTCTTACATCCAGTGACGTCTCCTCGGATGTAGATCTTCTCTTTCCTCATCTTCTCCTTTCAGACCCAGACGCCATTTTTTCAGCCATTTCTTATCTCTGCAGTTTGACAGAAAAAAAATCTTAGTTTACTACTTTTTCCATCATCCTCCCATCTTCTGGACCAAATCATCCTACCACCCCAGTACTGTGCCACTAGTACCACACAGATAGTGCCCTTCAATAATTATTGGCACACAGTGTCCTAAAATAACTGCGCCCAGCAAATACTGTTCCCGTAATAGTGTGAACATACCGTCCCCCAAAATAACTGGCGCTGATACTGTGCCAGGGTGCCCCCCACAGTAAATAGTGCCCCCCCACAGTACTAATGTCCCCACTGTGCCCCAGAAGTAATAATGCTTCCAATGTGCCAGTAAGAAGTGCCCCCAAAATTTCACCCTAATAATGTGCCAGTAAAAAGTGCTCCCCACCCATAGATGCCCCCAAATTATGTGCCAGTAAGAAATGCCCCAATAATGCGCCAGAAGTTCCCCCCATTGATTCCCCCTCAAAATCATGTGCCAGTAAGAAATGCCCCCCAGTGCCCCCATGGTGCCAGTAAGAAATGCCCCAGCTGCCCCCATGTGCCGAGTAAGAAATATGGCCCTAGTGCCCCCATGGCCAGAAATGCCCCTAGGCTCCCAATGCCATAAAGAAATGCCCCCAGTAGCCCCCATGTGCCAGTAAGAAGTGCCCCCAGTGCCATAGTAAAAAATGCCCCAGTGCCCCATGTGCCAGCTAAAAATGCCCCCAGTGCCCCATGTAGCCAGTAAAAAATGCCGCCCATGTGCCAGTAAAAATGCCCCGTGCCAGTTAAAATGCCCTCAGTGCCCCCATGTGCCAGTAGAAATCCCCCAGTGCCCCCATGTGCCAGTAAAAATGCCCCAGTGCCCCCATGTGCCAGTTAAAAATGCCCCCCATGTGCCCAGCAAAAAAATGCCCCAGTCCCCATGTGCCAGTAAAAATGCCCCAGTGCCCCATGTGGCCAGTAAAAATCCCCAGTGATCCCATGTGTCAGTAGAGGAAATGCCCCAGGTGCCCCCATGTGCCAGTAAGAAATGCCCCAGTGCCAGTGCTCCCCCAGTGCAGTAAAAATGCCCTAGT
>ONZH01000337.1:0-32742 GCA_900303285.1 Rhinella marina
GCAGTGTTATATAAGAGGAGAGGCTGATATCAGTCACATCTTATTACAGTACAGCAGTGTTATATAAGAGGAGAGGGCTGATATCAGTCACATCTTATTACAGTACAGCAGTGTTATATAAGAGGAGAGGCCGATATCAGTCACATCTTATTACAGTACAGCAGTGTTATATAAGAGGAGGGGCTGATATCAGTCCACATCTTATTACAGTACAGCAGTGTTATATAAGAGGAGAGGCCTGATATCAGTCACATCTTATTACAGTAACAGCAGTGTTATATAAGAGGAGAGGCTGATATCAGTCACATCTTATTACAGTACAGCAGTGTTATATAAGAGGAGAGGCTGATATCAGTCACATCTTATTACAGTACAGCAGTGTTATATAAGAGGAGAGGCTGATATCAGTCACATCTTATTACAGTACAGCAGTGTTATATAAGAGGAGAGGCCGATATCAGTCACATCTTATTACAGTACAGCAGTGTTATATAAGAGGAGAGGCTGATATCAGTCACATCTTATTACAGTACAGCAGTGTTATATAAGAGGAGAGGCTGATATCAGTCACATCTTATTACAGTACAGCAGTGTTATATAAGAGGAGAGGCTGATATCAGTCACATCTTATTACAGTACAGCCAGTGTTATATAAGAGGAGAGGCTGATATCAGTCACATCTTATTACAGTACAGCAGTGTTATATAAGAGGAGAGGCTGATATCAGTCACATCTTATTACAGTACAGCAGTGTTATATAAGAGGAGAGGCCGATATCAGTCACATCTTATTACAGTACAGCAGTGTTATATAAGAGGAGGGGCTGATATCAGTCACATCTTATTACAGTACAGCAGTGTTATATAAGAGGAGAGGCTGATATCAGTCACATCTTATTACAGTACAGCAGTGTTTATATAAGAGGAGAGGCCGATATCAGTCACATCTTATTACAGTACAGCAGTGTTATATAAGAGGAGAGGCTGATATCAGTCACATCTTATTACAGTACAGCAGTGTTATATAAGAGGAGAGGCTGATATCAGTCACATCTTATTACAGTACAGCAGTGTTATATAAGAGGAGAGGCTGATATCAGTCACATCTTATTACAGTACAGCAGTGTTATATAAGAGGAGAGGCTGATATCAGTCACATCTTATTACAGTACAGCAGTGTTATATAAGAGGAGAGGCTGATATCAGTCACATCTTATTACAGTACAGCAGTGTTATATAAGAGGAGAGGCTGATATCAGTCACATCTTATTACAGTACAGCAGTGTTATATAAGAGGAGAGGCTGATATCAGTCACATCTTATTACAGTACAGCAGTGTTATATAAGAGGAGAGGCTGATATCAGTCACATCTTATTACAGTACAGCAGTGTTATATAAGAGGAGAGGCTGATATCAGTCACATCTTATTACAGTACAGCAGTGTTATATAAGAGGAGCGGCTGATATCAGTCACATCTTATTACAGTACAGCAGTGTTATATAAGAGGAGAGGCTGATATCAAGTCACATCTTATTACAGTACAGCAGTGTTATATAAGAGGAGAGGCTCGATATCAGTCACATCTTATTACAGTACAGCAGTGTTATATAAGAGGAGAGGCTGATATCAGTCCCATCTTATTACAGTACAGCAGTGTTATATAAGAGGAGGGGCTGATATCAGTCACATCTTATTACAGTACAGCAGTGTTATATAAGAGGAGAGGCTGATATCAGTCACATCTTATTACAGTACAGCAGTGTTATATAAGAGGAGAGGCTGATATCAGTCACATCTTATTACAGTACAGCAGTGTTATATAAGAGGAGAGGCTGATATCAGTCACATCTTATTACAGTACAGCAGTGTTATATAAGAGGAGAGGCCTGATATCAGTCACATCTTATTACAGTACAGCAGTGTTATATAAGAGGAGAGGGCTGATATCAGTCACATCTTATTACAGTACAGCAGTGTTATATAGAGGAGAGGCTGATATCAGTCACATCTTATTACAGTACAGCAGTGTTATATAAGAGGAGAGGCTGATATCAGTCACATCTTATTACAGTACAGCAGTGTTATATAAGAGGAGAGGCTGATATCAGTCACATCTTATTACAGTACAGCAGTGTTATATAAGAGGAGGGGCTGATATCAGTCACATCTTATTACAGTACAGCAGTGTTATATAAGAGGAGGGCCGATATCAGTCACATCTTATTACAGTACAGCAGTGTTATATAAGAGGAGAGGCTGATATTCAGTCACATCTTATTACAGTCAGCCAGTGTTATATAGAGGAGAGGCCGATATCAGTCACATCTTATTACAGTACAGCAGTGTTATATAAGAGGAGAGGCTGATATCAGTCACATCTTATTACAGTACAGCAGTGTTATATAAAGGAGAGGCTGATATCAGTCACATTCTTATTACAGTACAGCAGTGTTATATAAGAGGAGGGCTGATATCAGGTCACAATCTTATTACAGTACAGCAGTGTTATATAAGAGGAGGGCTGATATCAGTCACATCTTATTACAGTACAGCAGTGTTATATAAGAGGAGGGCTGATATCAGACACATCTTATTACAGTACAGCAGTGTTATATAAGAGGAGGGGCTGATATCAGTCACATCTTATTACAGTACAGCAGTGTTATATAAGAGGAGGGGCTGATATCAGTCACATCTTATTACAGTACAGCAGTGTTATATAAGAGGAGAGGCTGATATCAGTCACATCTTATTACAGTACAGCAGTGTTATATAAGAGGAGAGGCTGATATCAGTCACATCTTATTACAGTACAGCAGTGTTATATAAGAGGAGAGGCCGATATCAGTCACATCTTATTACAGTACAGCAGTGTTATATAAGAGGAGAGGCTGATATCAGTCATCTTATTACAGTACAGCAGTGTTATATAAGAGGAGAGGCTGATATCAGTCACATCTTATTACAGTACAGCAGTGTTATATAAGAGGAGAGGCTGATATCAGTCACATCTTATTACAGTACAGCCAGTGTTTAATAAGAGGAGGGCTGATATCAGTCACATCTTATTACAGTACAGCAGTGTTATATAGAGGAGAGGCTGATATCAGTCACATCTTATTACAGTACAGCAGTGTTATATAAGAGGAGAGGCCTGATATCAGTCACATCTTATTACAGTACAGCAGTGTTATATAAGAGGAGGGGCTGATATCAGTCACATCTTATTACAGTACAGCAGTGTTATATAAGAGGAGAGGCCGATATCAGTCACATCTTATTACAGTACAGCAGTGTTATATAAGAGGAGCGGCTGATATCAGTCCACATCTTATTGACAGTACAGCAGTGTTATATAAGAGGAGAGGCTGATATCAGTCACATCTTATTACAGTACAGCAGTGTTATATAAGAGGAGAGGCTGATATCAGTCACATCTTATTACAGTACAGCAGTGTTATATAGAGGAGAGGCTGATATCAGTCACATTCTTATTACAGTACAGCAGTGTTATATAAGAGGAGGGGCTTGATATCAGTCACATCTTATTACAGTAAGCAGTGTTATATAAGAGGAGAGGTTGAGTATCAGTCCACAATCTTATTACAGTACAAGCAGTGTTATATAAGAAGGAGGGCTGATTATCAGTCACATCTATAATTACAGTACAGCAGTGTTAGTATTAAGAAGGAGAGGCTTGATATCAGTCACATCTTATTACGTACAGCAGTGTTATATAAGAGGCAGCGGCTAGATATCAGACACATAACATATCATATTACACTTAATGAAGAGAAAAAAATATTCAGCCCTAAGAAGAAATGTTAGACTGGATATCAAAGATGAAGATACAGTCTCTAGCCTGGATACAAGATGAGATACGGCCCTCTTAGGCCTGGATTGCAAGATGAGATACGGCCCTCTAGCACTGGGAATACAAGATGGAGATACGGCCTCTAGCCTGGAATACAGGATGAGATACAGCCTCAGGCCTGGATACAAGATGAGACTAACGGCCCCTATGCCTGAGTACAAGAATGAAGATACGGCCTCTAGCCTGGATACAAGATGAGATACGGCCTCTAGCCTAGATACAAGATGAGATACGGCCTCTAGCTGGATACAAAGATGAGATACGGCCTCTAGCCTTGATACAGATGAGATACGGCCTCTAGCCTGGATGCAGATGAGATACGGCCTCTAGCCTGGATAGAGATGAGATACGGGCTCTAGCCTCGATACAAGATGAGATACGGCCTCTAGCCTTGGTACAAGATGAGATACGGTCTCTAGCCTCGATACAAGATGAGATACGGCCTCTAGCCTGGATTACAAGATGAGATACAGCCTCTAGTATGGATACAGATGAGATACAGCCTCTAACCTGGATACAAGATGAGATATGGCCTCTAGCCTGGATAACAAGATGAATACAGCCTCTAGCCTGGATACAAGATGAGATACGGCCTCTAGCCTTGATACAAGATGAGATACGGCCTCTAATCTGGATACAAGATGAGATACGGCCTCTAGCCTGGATACAAGATAAGATACGGCCTCTAGCCTGGATACAAGATGAGATAGAGCCTCTAACCTGGATACAAGATGAGTATGGCCTCTAGCCTGGATACAAGATGAGATACGGCCTCTAGCCTGGATTCAAGATGAGATACGGCCTCTAGTCTGGATACAAGATGAGATACGGCCTCTAGCCTGGATACAAGATGAGATACGGCCTCTAGCCTGGATACAAGATGAGATACAGCCTCTAGCCCTGGATACAAGATGAGATACGGGCTCTAGCCTGGATACAAGATGAGATACGGCCTGTATCCTGTATACAAGATGAGATACAGCCTCTAGGTTGGATTCAAGATAGGATACAGCTTTCCGCTATGATACAAGATGAGATACAGCCTCTAGCCTGGATCTAAGATGAGATACGGCTTCTATCCTGTATACAAGATGAGATACAGCCTCTAGTCTGGATACAGGATGACATACGGTCTGTAGCCTGAATACAAGATAAGATACAGCTTCTAGCCTGGATACAAAATTATATACTGCATTTAGCCTGGATATAAGATGAGATACAGACTCTAGTTCGGATACAAGATGAGATACAGCCTCTAGCCTGGATACAAGATAAGATACGGCCTCTAACCTATGTACAAGATGAGATATGGCCTCTAGCCTTGATACAAGTTGAGATACAGCCTCTAATCTGGATACATGATGAGATACAGCCTCTAGTCTGGATACAAGATGAGATACGGCCACTAGTCTGGATACAAGATGAGATACAGCCTCTAGTCTGGATACAAGATGAGATACAGCCTCTAGTCTGGATACAAGATGAGATACAGCCTCTAGTCTGGATACAAGATGAGATACAGCCTCTAGCCTGTATACAAGATGAGATACGACCTCTAACCTATGTACAAGATGAGATATGACCTCTAGCCTAGCTTCAAGGCAAGGTATCTTGAAAAATGCCATTTGGTAGCCCTGCCGTGAGAAGACACATGTGGTGGCAGGACTTCCTGCAGATATCGCCTAGCTGTTAGTGCCCCCCATATCAGTACTAGGAGTGATCGACTGTTCTATACGATGGATCATCACACCAGCAGTTGGAGCAGTGTGTCCTCCACAGCAAAGACATGATTGAAGCGCTGACCACCAGGCCTCTATACTCCAACCCGACTGTCATCGGATGCTGAACAGAATCAGGGTTTGTAATGAAGGGGCGCCCTGTGTCTGGATAATGGTCATTGGAACTGCTCGTGCTGGTTGGTGGATTAAACAATCCTATATACTGGTGACTGTGTAGACTGTCCAGGGCCTGTTCACAGTGTGTGCCCGCATGTAACCACTACTCCCAACATCTCCTAACAGCAAGATCCGAACAGTCTTGATAGTGGGTAATTCATCGAAATGAACATCTGGCTTCTCTTAGCCCAATGATTCGTCTCTTCTCAAAGTCTGTCAACTGTGCAAAATGTCTTCAAGTGCCCTGCAGAGTCTCGTGTCGCAGGCAATGATCTCTCATCAAGAGGTACACTAACCAAAAGTAGCCCCTGAGAGCTGTTTTATAGGGCAGCTGGGGAAGCACTTTTACGCCGTCTTGTGGCAAGAGTCTAATCAGACCAAACTCGTAATCATTTAGACATCGGCCTGAGACATAACTGCAGCAGTCAGTCTGTGGGTGGTGTCAATGAGTGTATAATATATTCTATAATATCACAGATTTACATTACATATATACATTATTATGAATATTCATGTAGAGGCCGTCCCTCCATCTATAGATGACATCCCCCCTCACTGACATATGGCAGCCCAGGCCTGTGGATTATCTTATAACTGTCGGTGAGTCCGCTCCACTCATTAGAGAACATCCCAGCCCTCCGCCGCCTCTCCAGAACCTAAATTGGGTTTTATTTCCAAAAATAATTTCTGCTTTGAGCCCTGACATAATAAAAGCTGCGGTGGAGCTGCCGGGCGCCAAGAAGGAACCTCCGCCAGGCCCAGGAACCATCCAGAACATCAGGAGATTCTACTCATTAAGTGTCAGGTCCAGGTACCAGTCCGGGTACTGAGATACCAGGCTGTACTTCCCCTGGTGATCAGTCTGGGGGGAGGGGGCGCTGCAGTCCTCATACTGTTTTCTAGATGCCTGGTCCAGTTTGCTGTTACTCCTCCTTCTTCATCTTCCATCTACTCTTCATTCTTTTCCCTCTTACTTTTTCTTCTGTTTCCTGTTTGTTCCTCCTATTTCTTACTATTCACTCCTTTTTTCTTCTTATTCATCCTCATCCTCCGTTTACACTTTTCTTTTTCTCATTCTTTTCTTTTATAATCAACCAGATTTCCTTTTCTTCTTCGTTGTTTTCCTCTTCCTCCTCTTCTAACTCATACTGTATTACTCTGCTTGTTTTTCATTTTATTTTTTATCATGTTTCCTTTATTATTTTCTCTTTCCCTTTCTTCTTCCTCTTTCTACCTTCCTCTTCTTATCACTTATTATTTTTCTTCTTCCTCTTCTCGTCTTTATTTTTTTTCTATTCTTTTCTTAATTCTCTTTTTTCTTCCTCCTTTTACCCCATTTTCTCCTTTGTACTGTTCCTTTCATCCTCATCTTTATTGTCTTTGCCTCCTTGTTCTGATGTTCTCCTTTCTATTCTTCTTTCCATTTTTTTTTACCTTTTTTCTGTTTCATTTTCATCCTCTTCTTCTTGTCTCTTTTCCACATTTTCTGCAGCCTAACTTTCTCCGTCTTTCCTTTCCTGTCTTTCTTTTCTTCTTCCTCCTTTTATGCTTCCTTATATTCTTCTTCTTGCTCTTCTTCCTCATTTCATATTTCTTCATTTTCTCTTCTTTCCTTCTATGTTTTCTTCTTTTTTATCTTCTTACCTTTTCTTCTCAATTTTATTTTTCACTTTTTCCTACTTCTTTGAATGTTCTTCCTGTTTTTATTCTCCAGTTTTTTTTTCCTTCCTTTTCTTCTTTTAGTTGTTATCTCCTTTTCTTCCATTTTTCTTCATCTTCTTTCACCTTTTCCTCCTCCTTTCTCCTTATTCATCTTCTTATCTCTTTTAAAATAAGAGTTTTCTTCTTCCTCTTATTCTTATTATTTTTTTTATTTTTCCTCCTTCATTGTTCTATTTCTTTTTCTACCTCTTCTTTTACATTTTTTTCCTCTTTTGATTCTTCCCAATTTTTTTCTTCCACTACCCTAACCCTTTACCTCTTTTGTTCTCCTTTTCTCCCTCTTTTTCCTGTTTTCCTTTTTTCCTCTCTTTTCCTCCCCACTTCTTCTTTTCCTTCTTTCTTTCTCCATACAGCATTTTGCTGTTTGTTTCTTCTCTTCGGGGAATCCTTGTCCCACATTTATTAACAATAGCAGCGATGAAGCTGGAGAAGGCAGTTGGCAAGAATTGTGCCTTATGTATTGGAGGCCGCCTACTTCTTTATCAGTGTGGTGTTTTTGGAATTGTTTGACGCCCTCTTTATGCTTTATACCTGCTCTGAGCACCGGCTCTTCTTCATCACTTTTACCTGCTCTGAGCACCTGCCGTTCTGCATCACTTTTACCTGCTCTGAGCACCTGCCGTTCTGCATCACTTTTACCTGCTCTGAGCACCTGCCGTTCTGCATCACTTTTACCTGCTCTGAGCACCTGCCGTTCTGCATCACTTTTACCTGCTCTGAGCACCTGCCGTTCTTCATCACTTTAACCTGCTCTGAGCACCTGCCGTTCTTCATCACTTTTACCTGCTCTGAGCACCTGCTCTTCTTCATCACTTTCACCTGCTCTGAGCACCTGCTCTTCTTCATCACTTTTACCTGCTCTGAGCACCTGCCGTTCTTCATCACTTTAACCTGCTCTGAGCACCTGCCGTTCTGCATCACTTTTACCTGCTCTGAGCACCTGCCGTTCTGCATCACTTTTACCTGCTCTGAGCACCTGCTCTTCTTCATCACTTTTACCTGCTCTGTGCACCTGCTCTCTTCATCACTTTAATCTGCTCTGAGCACCTGCTCTTCTTCATCACTTTTACCTGCTCTGAGCACCTGCTCTTCTTCATCACTTTTACCTGCTCTGTGCACCTGCTCTTCTTCATCACTTTTACCTGCTCTGAGCACCTGCCCGTTCTGCATCACTTTTACCTGCTCTGAGCACCTGCTCTTCTTCATCACTTTTACCTGCTCTGAGTATCTGCCATTCTTCATCACTTTTACCTGCTCTGAGCACCTAATCTTCTGTGTCACTTTTACCTGCTCTGAGCACCGGCTCTTCTTCATCACTTTTACCTGCTTTAAGCACCTGCCCTTCTGCATCACTTTTACCTGCTTTAAGCACCTGATCTTCTGTATCACTTTTACCTGCTCTGAGCACCTGCCGTTCTTCATCACTTTTACCTGCTCTGAGCACCTGCCGTTCTGTGTCACTTTTACCTGCTCTGAGCACCTGCCGTTCTGCATCACTTTTACCTGCTCTGAGCAGCTGCTCTTCTTCATCACTTTTACCTGCCTGAGCAGCTTTTTTCTGACCCTGCTCTTCTTTCATCACTTTTACCTGCTCTGAGCACCTGCTCTTCTTCATCACTTTTACCTGCTCTGAGCACCTGCCGTTCTGCATCACTTTTACCTGCTCTGAGCACCTGCTCTTCTTCATCACTTTAACCTGCTCTGAGTATCTGCCATTCTTCATCACTTTTACCTGCTCTGAGCACCTGATCTTCTGTGTCACTTTTACCTGCTCTGAGCACCGGCTCTTCTTCATCACTTTTACCTGCTTTAAGCACCTGCCCTTCTGCATCACTTTTACCTGCTCTGAGCTCCTGCTCTTCTTCATCACTTTTACCTGCTCTGAGCACCTGCCGTTCTGCATCACTTTTACCTGCTCTGAGCACCTGCTCTTCTTCATCACTTTTAACCTGCTCTGAGTATCTGCCGTCTTCATCACTTTTACCTGCTCTGAGCACCTGCCGTTCTGTGTCACTTTTTACCTGCTCTGAGCACCTGCCGTTCTTCATCACTTTTACCTGCTCTGAGCAGCTGCTCTTCTTCATCACTTTTACCTGCTCTGAGCAGCTGCTCTTCTTCATCACTTTTACCTGCTCTGAGCACCTGCTCTTCTTCATCACTTTTACCTGCTCTGAGCACCTGCCGTTCTGCATCACTTTTACCTGCTCTGAGCACCTGCTCTTCTTCATCACTTTAACCTGCTCTGAGCACCTGAATCTCTGTGTCACTTTTACCTGCTCTGAGCACCGGCTCTTCTTCATCACTTTTACCTGCTTTAAGCACCTGCCCTTCTGCATCACTTTTACCTGCTCTGAGCTCCTGCTCTTCTTCCATCACTTTTACCTGCTCTGAGCACCTGCTCTTCTTCATCACTTAACCTGCTCTGAGTATCTGCCGTTCTTCATCACTTTTACCTGCTCTGAGCACCTGCCGTTCTAACATCACTTTACCTGCTCTGAGCACCTGCTCTTCTTCATCACTTTTACCTGCTCTGAGTATCTGCCATTCTTCATCACTTTTACCTGCTCTGAGCACCTGCTCTTCTTCATCACTTTTACCTGCTCTGAGCACCTGCTCTCTTTCATCACTTTTACCTGCTCTGAGCACCTGCCGTTCTGCATCACTTTACCTGCTCTGAGCACCTGCTCTTCTTCATCACTTTTACCTGCTCTGAGCACCTGCCGTTCTGCGTCACTTTTACCTGCTCTGAGCACCTGCCGTTCTGCGTCACTTTTACCTGCTCTGAGCACCTGCCGTTCTTCATCACTTTTACCTGCTCTGAGCACCTGCCATTCTGCATCACTTTTACCTGCTCTGAGCTCCTGCTCTTCTTCATCACTTTTACCTGCTCTGAGCACCTGCTCTTCTTCATCACTTTTACCTGCTCTGTGCTCCTGCTCTTCTTCATCACTTTTACCTGCTCTGAGCACCTGCCATTCTGCATCACTTTTACCTGCTCTGAGCACCTGCCGTTCTGCATCACCTTTAGCACCTGCTCTTCATCACTTTTACCTGCTTTAAGCACCTGCCTCTTCTTCATCACTTTTACCTTCCCCTTCTGAGCACCTGCTCTTCTTCATCACTTTTACCTGCTCTGAGCACCTGCCCTTCTGCATCACTTTTACCTGCTCTGAGCACCTGCACCTTTGCAGCACTTTTGTACCAGATTCACTTGTTGGCAGTGTTGTATCTATAGGTGCAGAGCACACACCTGCACGTGAATCCTGTTGCCTGATTATTGGGTCCATGTATGGGGGGGGGTAAGCCCGGGAAGTTGGGGGTGAGACAGATTTTTCACTTGGGTCCAGGCGGTTCAAGCACAAAATTAGTTAAAGGGTGCCAATACTTTTCCAAATCCAAGATAGAACAGCAGATCATTGACGAGCTTATCACAAGACCATGCTGCTTCTCCTGCTTCCCACCACAAGGCCATGGTGTATTCCTGTAGCTGCCAGCAGGGGGAGCTCATTGCATTATTTGACAGCTCCCATTGAGGATGTATAAATCCATATGCAGTGAGCTCCCCCTAGTGGTGGCTGCAGGCAGAATTTTATTATTTATCGGTGTCAAGGGACTAGAGGGTGACATTTGCACAGACCTAACATTTCTCTCAGCAGAGGGTTTGCTACAATATATCCAGTCTAGACAGCGCTCTGTGGGTGAATACCTCGGCAGATCCTGAGCCGTGGTGGCGGGTGATTTTTCGATTACCATTCCGTATTCCTTCCTATAGGACAACGGAGAACGGGATCTGTATTCCGATATTTCACCCTCATGGTCAAATAGTTACAAAATGCAGGTGGATCAAATTTTCACTCATTGTCCCATGTCTATTTGTTACAGTGTGTCAGTGCAGTTCACATATGTCTGGAGTTCGATGAGGATTGTCCACACTGCATATGATTGTAACAAACCCTCAGCTGTGGGGCGTATGAGTTCAGGGTAGGTTTTTAGACTGTGAACCTAGGCAGGAATGTATTGATTTGCTGACAGCATGCAGAGATCTTGGAAATGATGAGTCTATTGGAAAGTCTTGCAGAGATTCATCTGTGTGTCCATCAGACTGGAGCTTTAAAGGTGGAGTTCCCCTTGAAGACAGGGCTGAGAGTGTAGTAATGGAGTAACATGTCACAGATCCTCTCCCCGGGCGCCTGACACATAAGAATTGTTATTTTCCAGCCGCAGGGAACCTATTGATGGGTTATTTCTGTGTACAATGCGTCTCAGCAGTATGGCTGCCCCCTCCCCCGCTCTGGGATCATTGATCAAATAGAAGCCATGATTATTCCTGCTGCGGGATCAATATTTCATTACTGGAGGACTCAATTATCAGCCGGCCCGGAGTTTACTTTTATTCCTCACTTTTACACTTTCCCTTCACGTCTGTGACCGGCCCCTTATCCGTCTCCTTCAGTCACCCTCCAAACCATCCCATATCCTTCTCCCCCATGTGTCCTGGTTGTCAGCCTTCTATCTGTGATTGTGTGTGGACGAGCCTCCTCCAGATGTGTGCAGCCGAATACTGACCCCCTGCTAAAATCTCCCCATGTTGTCACAGCCCCGCCCCTGCTGATGACATCACTGATATAACATACCTCCCAACTTTATAAAGGAACAAAGAGGGACACATTGTGTGGCACGTGGCAAATTTTTTCCGTACTAGGCCACGCCTCTAACTCTGCCCAAAACATAACTATACGCCTAATCCCACCCAGTCCCCTTAATGCCCACATAGTAGTTATTCCCCCTTCATGCCACCACACAGTATGCCCACATTATACACCCTCACTGAATTATGCCCAGCTGTGCCCCCAGTAATATGCCCACATTGTGCCCCCAGTAATATGCCCACATTGTGCCGCCAGTAACATGACCAGCTGTGCCACCAGAAATGCCCACATTGTGCCCCCAGTAATATGCTCACATTGTGCCCCTCAGTAATATGCCCACATTGTGCCCCTCAGTAATATGCCCCGATGTGCCCCCAGTAATATGCCCCGATGTGCCCCCCAGTAATATGCCCAGCTGTGCCCCCAGTAACATGCCTAGCTGTGCCCCCTAGTAATATGCCCACATTGTGCCCCCAGTAATATGCCCACATTGTGCCCCCAGTAATATGCCCACATTGTGCCCCTCAGTAATATGCCCACATTGTGCCCCCTCAGTAATATCCCCGATGTGCCCCCAGTAATATGCCCAGCTGTGCCCCCAGTAACATGCCTAGCTGTGCCCCCAGTAATATGCCCACATTGTGCCCCCAGTAATATGCCCACATTGTGCCCCCAGTAATATGCCCAGCTGTGCCCTCAGTAACATGCCTAGCTGTGCCCCCAGAAATGCCCACATTGTGCGCCCAGTAATATGCCCACATTGTGCTCCCAGTAACATGCCTAGCTGTGCCCCCAGAAATGCCCACATTGTGCGCCCAGTAATATGCCCACATTGTGCTCTCACAGAAAGTAAAAAAAATAAACACCACATACTTTCCTTCTTCCTAGAATCAGCAGCAGGACATTGGCTACTCTAGTCTGTGGAGGGGGCAGAGGCTGACTGCCGGCCGGCCCCGCCCCCTCCACAGACAAGCGGTGTGGAGAGCCGGCAGGGGGGAGAAAAGATGGAGCAGGGAGCCGATACAGGCGACAGGTCTCTGCTTCATCATAATACAGGCAGCTATATCTGCTTCCTATGGAAGCCGAGACATCTGCCAGAAAGCGGGACATAGCTCCCCGGTACCAGGACATGCACTGTAATCCGGGACTGTCCCGCCAGATCCGGGACAGTTGGGAGGTATATGATATAATGACATGTGATCACAGTCACATTTTAGGAGATTTAATCTTCTGAGTCTTTCCTGTCTCATCGATTATGGTTTTTCGGGAGGTCGCTGCAGTCATCACTTCTCCCCACTTGTATACGACAGAGTAACCGTTCTTCGCAGTCCGCCGTCCTCCATCTTGTACCTATCAGACACAGTCCACGTCCTGCCTTGGGTCTGCCGTGGACTCGCTCATGCATTTAGTGACATTTACTGATAGTGCAGGAAACATCAATCAGCGGTGAAGACAGGAAGGAAGAGAAAGGTCAGGAGCCGGGAGGAGGCCCACCGCGTCCAACCAGAGAAGACACCTTCTCTATCAGCCGCGACAGATTCCCATCCACCACGGGCGGCGATAAGGACTTTATTTTCTGCATGTCATTAATCCAACCTGCCAGTGTACAAGATGGTGAGATGACAGAGGAGCTGCGTACTGGATACGGCGGGTGAGGAATATTAATGACTTTGTAAAGGAGAATAAGAGGACAACATAATGGCCTCTTGTAGGGGAGCACACAGCGGCTGACAGTGATCACAGGCCACACCGCCGTCTATAGGAGGTAGATACACTGACAGCGATCACAGGCCGCACCGCCGTCTATAGAAGGTAGATACACTGACAGTGATCACAGGCCGCACCGCCGTCTATAGGAGGTAGATACACTGACAGTGATCACAGGCCGCACCGCCGTATATAGGAGGTAGATACACTGACAGTGATCACAGGCCGCACCGCTGTCTATAGGGAGGTAGATACACTGACCAGTGATCACAGGCCGCACCGCCGTATATAGGAGGTAGAATACACTGACAGCGATCACAGGCCGCACTGCCGTATATAGGAGGTAGATACACTGACAGTGATCACAGGCCGCACTGCTGTCTATAGGAGGTAGATACACTGACAGTGATCACAGGCCGCACCGCTGTCTATAGGAGGTAGATACACTGACAGTGATCACAGGCCGCACCGCTGTCTATAGGAGGTAGATACACTGACAGTGATCACAGGCCGCACCGCTGTCTATAGAGGTAGATACACTGACAGTGATCACAGGCCGCACCGCCGTCTATAGGAGGTAGATACACTGACAGTGATCACAGGCCGCACCGCTGATCTATAGGAGATCGATACACTGACAGTGATCACAGGCCGCACTGCTGTCTATAGGAGGTAGATACACTGACAGTGATCACAGGCCGCACCGCTGTCTATAGGAGGTAGATACACTGACAGTGATCACAGGCCGCACTGCTGTCTATAGGAGGTCGATACACTGACAGTGATCACAGGCCGCACCGCTGTCTAATAGGAGGTAGATACACTGACAGTGATCACAGGCCGCACCGCCGTCTATAGAAGGTAGATACACTGACAGTGATCACAGGCCGCACTGCCGTCTATAGGAGGTAGATACACTGACAGTGATCACAGGCCGCACTGCTGTCTATAGGAGGTCGATACACTGACAGTGATCAACAGGCCGCACTGCTGTCTATAGGAGTAGATACACTGACAGTGATCACAGGCCGCATGCCGTCTATAGGAAGTAGATCCACTGACAGTGATCACAGGCCGCACCGCTGTCTATAAGAGGTAGATACACTGACAGTGATCACAGCCGCACCGCCGTCTATAGAAGGTAGATACATGACACGATCACAGGCTGCACCGCCGTCTATAGGAGGTCGATACACTGACAGTGATCACAGGCCGCACTGCTGTCTATAGAGGTAGATACACTGACAGTGATCACAGGCCGCACCGCCGTCTATAGGAGGTAGATACACTGACAGTGATCACAGGCCGCACCGCCGTCTATAGGAGGTCGATACACTGACAGTGATCACAGGCCGCCACCGCCATCTATAGGAGGTAGATACACTGACAGTGATCACAGGCCGCACCGCCGTCTATAGGAGGTAGATACACTGACAGTGATCACAGGCCGCACCGCCATCTATAGGAGGGAGATACACTGACAGCGATCACAGGCCGCACCGCCGTCTATAGAAGGTAGATACCACTGACAGTGATCACAGGCCGCACCGCCATCTATAGGAGGTAGATACACTGACAGTGATCACAGGCCGCACCGCCATCTATAGGAGGGAGATACACTGACAGCGATCACAGGCCGCACCGCCGTCTATAGAAGGTAGATACACTGACAGTGATCACAGGCTGCACTGCTGTCTATAGGAGGTAGATACACTGACAGTGATCACAGGCCGCACCGCCGTCTATAGGAGGTAGATTACACTGACAGTGATCACAGGCCGCCACGCCATCTATAGGAGGGAGATACACTGACAGCGATCACAGGCCGCACCGCCGTCTATAGAAGGTAGATACACTGACAGTGATCACAGGCCGCACCGCCATCTATAGGAGGTAGATACACTGACAGTGATCACAGGCCGCACCGCCATCTATAGGAGGGAGATACACTGACAGCGATCACAGGCCGCACCGCCGTCTATAGAAGGTAGATACACTGACAGTGATCACAGGCCCGCACTGCTGTCTATAGGAGGTAGATACACTGACAGTGATCACAGGCCGCACCGCCGTCTATAGGAGGTAGATACACTGATAGTGATCACAGGCCGCACCGCCATCTATAGGAGGGAGATACACTGACAGCGATCACAGGCCGCACCGCCGTCTATAGAGGTAGATACACTGACAGTGATCACAGGCTGCACTGCTGTCTTATAGGAGGTAGATACACTGATAGTGATCACAGGCCGCACCGCCATCTATAGGAGGGAGATACACTGACAGCGATCACAGGCCGCACCGCCGTCTATAGAAGGTAGATACACTGACAGTGATCACAGGCCGCACTGCTGTCTATAGGAGGGTAGATACACTGACAGCGATCACAGGCTGCACTGCTGTCTATAGGAGGTAGATACACTGACAGTGATCACAGGCCGCACCGCCGTCTACAGGAGGTAGATACACTGACAGTGATCAACAGGCCGCACCGCCGTCTACAGGGAGGGTAGATACACTGACAGTGATCACAGGCCGCACCGCCGTCTATAGAAGGTAGATACACTGACAGCGATCACAGGCCGCACCGCGTGTCTATAGGAGGTAGAATCACTGACAGTGATCCACAGGCCGCACTGCTGTCTATAGGAGGTAGATACACTGACAGTGATCACAGGCCGCACCGCCGTCTATAGGAGGTCGATACACTGACAGGAGACAGAGGTGCAATGTTCTGCAGATCGTTACAGTAATCAGTGATAATATATAATATCATTTCAGTGAGGCTCGTTAGTCTGCAGTCGGGGGGTCGGAGGCTCCTGTGCGCTATATTTCGGCGTCATCTCTGGAATCTGATAAATACGGCTGAGACTGAACAATGTTTTCAGTAAATTGAATTCCGTGTCGGCGGCGCCCGCTGCTCGCGCCGCTGTAGTCGTCACCATCTGTTTGTTGCAGATATGATACAACGGATGAAACGGAGCCGCACCATGACAACACCACAATGTATAGGATGTGTATAGATATCCGGGGCAGGTGTGACACGGGCGGGCGTCCGCTGAGCGGGGGAGGGGGGGATGTTTTATGTTATTTTCATCTCATATTTTATTATAAGCAAAATTGAAATTCTGAGAATTATAATGGGAAATAAAATAACCTTAGAAGATACATTGTGTTCTCGTCCTGCCGTATTACGTTATATAAATCAGGCGTCCCTCGCTGTAATCACCCGCATCGCGCACGGGATATTGCCTGTTATTTCTACGCAGATTTTTCATTTTTTTCCGTTGTATTGGTTATTACCGTTATTATTATAATTTAAAGGGCCGGCGTTCATTCCTATATTAATAATAATAAAATTTCAGTAGACGTTGTGCTTCTTCCCCCCCCCCACCCTTGTCAAGATCTCTGCTTGCTTGTCTCAGAATATTCTTGATCCCACTGAGAAGGTAAAACCTACCCTTCTCACAGCTGATGGTTTGGTACAATGTATCAGTCTAGAAGATCCTCTGTGGAGTAAACTCATCGTAACCACAAATCTCTCTCTCGTCCTGAGAGTTTGTTACAATGTATCACTGCAGAGATAATGTATTAGTCTGGAATCAAGGATTGTGGGTACTGGATGCAATTGTAACAAACCCTCAGCCTGGAACGCATTACTGTCCCCTTTGTATTGTCTGAGTACCAGCCTTGACGCCCTTTATTCACCTGCACTCATCCTCTCTCTTCTGTCTTCTCTCCCGCCAGGACGCTTTGCTGACTCTCGGTTCCGCCATCGACATCCCCCGCCTCCGCGACGCCATCAAAGATGCCATTACTTCTGTTTTGCCAAAAGTGGTGAGTACTGCACGAGGAGCGACAGAAACCAGAGCTACTGACTGTACAGAGAGATAAGGCAACGTCCTGCATGACATCCCCAATCATAGCCTGTATTACGCTCCAGAGCTGAATTCTCATTTTATTTAGTGGAAAAGTCAGCACATTTGTGGATAATCAACACCAACAGCTTGGCAGAGCTCCTGTTATGTTGTTTTTCCTGCAGAATTTGTGCAGACACTAGAAAAGGTAATGTATGTACACAGTGACTGCACCAGCAGAATAGTGAGTGCAGCTCTGGAGTATAATACAGGATGTAACTCAGGATCAGTACAGGATAAGTAATGTAATGTATGTACACAGTGACTGCACCAGCAGAATAGTGAGTGCAGCTCTGGAGTATAATACAGGATGTAACTCAGGATCAGTACAGGATAAGTAATTAATGTATGTACACAGTGACTGCACCAGCAGAATAGTGAGTGCAGCTCTGGAGTGTAATACAGGATGTAACTCAGGATCAGTACAGGATAAGTAATGTATGTACACAGTGACTGCACCAGCAGAATAGTGAGTGCAGCTCTGGAGTATAATACAGGATATAACTCAGGATCAGTACAGGATAAGTAATGTAATGTATGTACACAGTGACTGCACCAGCAGAATAGTGAGTGCAGCTCTGGAGTATAATACAGGATATAACTCAGGATCAGTACAGGATAAGTAATGTATGTAACACAGTGACTGCACCAGCAGAATAGTGAGTGCAGCTCTGGAGTATAATACAGGATATAACTCAGGATCAGTACAGGATAAGTAATGTATGTACACAGTGACTGCACCAGCAAATAGTGAGTGCAGCTCTGGAGTATAATACAGGATGTAACTCAGGATCAGTACAGGATAAGTAATGTATGTACACAGTGACTGCACCAGCAGAATAGTGAGTGCAGCTCTGGAGTATAATACAGGATGTAACTCAGGATCAGTACAGGATAAGTAATGTATGTACACAGTGACTGCACCAGCAGAATAGTGAGTGCAGCTCTGGAGTATAATACAGGATGTAACTCAGGATCAGTACAGGATAAGTAATGTATGTACACAGTGACTGCACCAGCAGAATAGTGAGTGCAGCTCTGGAGTATAATACAGGATGTAACTCAGGATCAGTACAGGATAAGTAATGTATGTACACAGTGACTGCACCAGCAGAATAGTGAGTGCAGCTCTGGAGTATAATACAGGATGTAACTCAGGATCAGTACAGGATAAGTAATGTATGTACACAGTGACTGCACCAGCAGAATAGTGAGTGCAGCTCTGGAGTATAATACAGGATGTAACTCAGGATCAGTACAGGATAAGTAATGTATGTACACAGTGACTGCACCAGCAGAATAGTGAGTGCAGCTCTGGAGTATAATACAGGATGTAACTCAGGATCAGTACAGGATAAGTAATGTATGTACACAGTGACTGCACCAGCAGAATAGTGAGTGCAGCTCTGGAGTATAATACAGGATGTAACTCAGGATCAGTACAGGATAAGTAATGTATGTACACAGTGACTGCCACCAGCAGAATAGTGAGTGCAGCTCTGGAGTATAATACAGGATGTAACTCAGGATCAGTACAGGATAAGTAATGTATGTACACAGTGACTGCACCAGCAGAATAGTGAGTGCAGCTCTGGAGTATAATACAGGATGTAACTCAGGATCAGTACAGGATACATAATATGTACCCTGTATGCAGAGGTTTCTTCTATATACATATGTGTATAATGTTTGTATCGTGAAGTGTTATTTATGTAGCAGGACTGTAGCTTTTCTTCATCGTGGTAATTGTGGACAGGAAGCCTCCGTTTTATCTCTGTACATGGAAGCAGACATTACAGGGATGGAACTCCACAAGTCTTATTCCATTACTTGTAGGGTGGTAATACTTGGAACGGGCGATGATCCTGTGACTTGTCTGCACCTTCCTCCAGTTAGGTCTGTACTATCTCACCCCTGGTTACAGTGGCTGGTCATGTGACATCACCACATTTTAGGTCTGACCCCTGGCTCAGCTCCGCACAGTTCCTCTTCTCACTATATGGCACGCTCGTCCGTCCGTTCCTATCTTCATGAGATGAGTGATCTTTCTGTTGCTTCCTTCTTGCCAATCGCTCACCAGATTGTTAATTACTTACATTGTGTGAATGAGGACGGTAAAACATTTATGAGAACAACTCGTCTTCTGGGAATCGCGGTATGAAAGCAGACGGTGTGATCGGAGAGACGTCCTCTGTAGACTCCCCGGGGGCGTCGTGTTCTGCCATGAACCTGAATTTGGAATTAGCCACGTGCCTACCAAAGGCTGCCTGCACCCTAAGCAGCCGGCGTGGGGGCATGTGAAGACCGCCTGTACGTGCTGAGCTCAGCATATTCACCTGCCCCACTAGCACAGATACAGTTTCCACATGGCCGGGTCCCTCTCTCCTCGTCCCCGGGTGTCAGGTTTTAGGAGAAGTAGGTGGAACAGAAACTTTGTTGTGTCCTAGATTTTGGCAGCGGGCGCCTCGCTCAGCGCCTGTCCTAGATACAGATTCAGACAGTAAAATTCCATCAAACTCCATCGTATCACTAATAACATTACATGATACCGCCATATAGATGTAGAAGGATCGGCTCTTGCATGGCATCACCGGGACACTAAGGAAACGGTGGCCAAACATGACGTCAAGCACAGGGGACTCACCCAGCCAGGTCATGCCTGCCGATTGAGGTTCATACCCTGTCCTGGTTCTCGTTCCCTGACCTGGTTCTCGTTCCCTGTCCTGGTTGTATCTGGTTTGACTCCATATTGTTCCTTTGTGTCTTGGATTGCTCTTCTGGTACCTGTTGTTTTCTCCTGGCTCTGAACTTCGCTTCTATTCCTGACTACACTCCCCTTTCCTACTGTGACCATCTTGTCTTCTGGACTGTCACATTCTGATTGATCTCCCGACTCTCACCCTTGGCTATGTTCCTGATCTTGCTACTTCTCTATTAAGTCCATACCTCCTTATGAGGTTCTGTATATGGCTGGATGGACCATGTACTCCATGATTTTTGTCTGTTCATCTTCATCATGAAGTACAATATTGGTTTTTATGGTCCAGTATGACCATGGTTGATATATACTTTGGTGTGACAAGTGTATTTGCTGTTCACTTCCTGTTGTTCTTCTCCTAGCTCTGACCTCTGCCTCCATTCCTGACTATGCTTATGTCTCATCCTCTGACCGATCTCCTGACTCTGATCCTTGCTCTTACTACTCCTCCAATCTGTGACTTGTCTGGGGACTACAATCTAGGAATCTTAATACAGTAAACCTATGAGGGTTGCAGGTTTCTGTTATAATGCTAGATGGACCAAGAACCTCCAACATTTTGAGACCACGTATCTTCACCATGAAGTATAATATGGTTTTATGGTCCAGTGTGACATATTCTTGGATTTGACCACTGTATGGGCCATTCACATCTACGTCTGATGTGTCTTCACTCTCACTAGGACTCCAGACCTCAAATTTTGTCTTGTTCCTGACCTTGACCTTGGATATTCTTCCTGTCTTGGACTGCTCTTCTGGTTCCTGTTGTTCTTCTCCTAGCTCTGACCTCTGCCTCCATTCCTGACTATGCTCCTGTCTCATCCTCTGACCGATCTCCTGACTCTGATCCTTGCCTCTGTTCCTGATCTCACTACTCCTCCAATTTGTAACTAGTCTGGGGACTAAACGTAGGAATCTTAATACAGTAAAGTCCATACCTCTCTATGAGGGTTGCAGGTTCTGTTATAATGCTGGATGAAGTATGAACCTCCAAAATTTTGAGACCCTGTACCTTCACCATGAAGTATAATATTGGTTTTATGGTCCAGTGTGACATATTCTTGGATTTGACCACTTTGTATCTGATGTGTCTTCACTCTGACTAGGACTCCAGACCTCAAATTTTGTCTTGTTCCTGACCTTGACCTTGGATATTCTTCTTGCCTTGGACTGGTCTTCTGGTTCCTGTTGTTCTTCTTCCTAGCTCTGACCTCTGCCTCCATTCTTGACTATGCTCCTGTCTCATCCTCTGACCGATTCCTGACTCTGCTTCCTTGGCTGTGTTCCTGATCTCCCTTCTCCTCCAATCTTGTGACTATTCTGCGGGACTACAACCGAGGAATCTTATACAATAAAGTCCGTACCTCCCTATGAGGGTTGCAGGTTCTGTTATAATGCTGGATGGACAAGAACCTCCAACATTTTGAGACCCTGTATCTTCACCATGAAGTATAATATTGGTTTTATGATCCAGTGTGACATATTCCTTGGATTTGACCAGTGTATGGGCCATTCACATCTACGTCTGATGTGTCTTCACTCTCACTAGGACTCCAGTCCCTCAAATTTGTCTTGTTCCTGACCTTGACCTTGGATATTCTTCTTGTCTTGGACTGCTCTTCTGGTTCCTGTTGTTCTTCCCCTAGCTCTGACCTCTGCCTCCATTCCTGACTATGCTCACGTCTCATCCTCTGAACCGATCTCCTGAACTCTGATCCTTGGCTGTCTTCCTGATCTCACTGCTCCTCCAATCTGTGACCAGTCTGTGGACTACAACCTAGGAATCATAATACAGTAGTATTAAGTAGTAAGTACATACCTCTCTATGAGGGTTATAGGTTCTGCTGAATTCAGGATGGAGTATGAACCTCCAAGATTTTACGACCCTGTATCTTTCACCATGAAGTATAATATTGGTTTTATGGTCCAGTGTGACATATTCTTGGATTTGACCACTTTGTGTCTGATGTGTCTTCACTCTGACTAGGACTCCAGTCCTGGAATTTTGTCTTGGTTCCAGCACCTTGATAACTTCTTATTCTTGACTTTGCCTCTTTCTGATCCTTCCTAACTGAGTTCAGAACTCAAACTCTTCTCATGTGACAATATCCCAGACATTACCCCTAGATACCAAATCCATAGCTATAGTCCTGATCTTATAGTCTACTGACATTACTACGTGGCCCCTACACAATATACCACGGCGTGGATGCCTGCAGGAGCCCAGCTACAGAAGCCACAGGACGAGAGCGGTAATTTTCCGGTTTTGGCGCCCCGGCGCTGGGATTTGGGTGAAGCAGCGGGTGGTTAGCGCTGAACACATCAGATGGTTGATCTGCAGATGGCCGAGCTGAGGAAGAAGAGGAATGTGCTGTTCCCAGAGTCATTCGCATTTTATCAGGGAAGTTTATTGAGCATGAAATTGGGATCAACTGTGGTGTCAGAGAATGGAGGAAGCTGATGATTGATGTGCCGCAGATGGAGGGGCATTCAGTGCGCCATTAAGGAGAATGTTCAGCCTAGAAGAAAAATAAAACTCCGGCTGATCTGACCTAAAGTGTGGAAGTGTCCGAGATCAACCGACAACCTGCCACCTGACAACCTCCAAGTTATACAATCATTGTCTACCATAGTGTAAGGTGTTAGGTCATGTATGGGACGTCTCCTGCGTCCTGTACTCTGCTGTTACCACCTTTGGGTCAGTGGGGGTACAAGTTTGGGGTCCCTGCCGGCTCTGGATCTCCCTGTGCAGGACGCCGTTGTGTTGGGGCATATCTGTAACGAGCGGCTGCTTCACCCCTCCTCATAGGATAATGGAGGCAGCAGAACAGAAGCCGGTGCTTGATATTGATCCCATTGTATCTGAGCGCAGAACACCTCTCCCCTCCCCCATTATCATTCTATTGTCGTGCGTCCGTGCATTGAGTGACAGTCCCGGGAAGCGGATTCGTAGTCATTTCCGTGTGTGACTGTATAATCATCATGTCCCTGCAGATCCTTCATTACAGGAGCCGAATGTTCATTCTGCAATAACAGCCAAGCGTCCCCACACAGGGCTGTCCACCAGGTAGTCAGTAGATTGGGTTACAGGGGGTCTTATTCTGGACTCTCATCTATGTCTCAGAGCAGAGGATGTTACAAAGAGCGTCTCTCATCCTGGAGGACTCAGCATGCTCAAGGTTTCCATGAAAAACCCATCAATTCCAATGGGAACGGTGCAATGCCCAGTCTCTCCTCTGGGGTGCTGCAGGGCAACTGATCACGTGCCGTTGGGGTCCGGTGATTGGCTGAAGTTCGAGGGGCTTTAGTATTTGTCCAAGGTAAAAGGATTCCTGGAAAAGGTATGGATTATAAAGCGGAAAATAAAATGAGAGACTGAAGACCCCTCCCCGAGTCCTTAGCGCTGCTAGTCCGTTCCTATTTATACCAAATTTTGGGGCTGGAATTGGAAAATATCCTTTACTTTGAAAAAAAATGGTTCCTTCTTCCTCTGCAGGGTGCACAAACTTTAGAAAAAGCTGTGTAAATGAGGGCAACCCTGTAAGATGCAGTTCAGCACCGTGGACAGGGGCATAAGGATGAGAGGGAAGATACAGAAACATGGAACCTCAGACCTCACCTATAGATTACAGATCATACCCGAGTGTCAGTGTCATTATCCTGTACCGAGTGTCAGTGTCATTATCCTGTACCCCGAGTGTCAGTGTCATTATCCTGTACCCCGAGTGTCAGTGTCATTATCCTGTACCCCGAGTGTCAGTGTCATTATCCTGTACCCCGAGTGTCAGTGTCATTATCCTGTACCCCGAGTGTCAGTGTCATTATCCTGTATCCCCGAGTGTCAGTGTCATTATCCTGTTCCCCCGAGTGTCAGTGTCATTAATCCTGTTCCCCCGAGTGTCAGTGTCATTATCCCTACCCCGAGTGTCAGTGTCATTATCCCGTACCCGAGTGTCAGCGTCATTATCCCGTACCCCGAGTGTCAGCGTCATTATCCTGTACCCGAGTGTCAGCGTCATTATCCTGTACCCCGAGTGTCAGCGTCATTATCCTGTACCCCGAGTGTCAGTGTCATATCCTGTACCCCGAGTGTCAGTGTCATTATCCTGTACCCAAGTGTCAGTGTCATTATCTGTACCCCAGTGTCAGCGTCATTATCCTGTACCCCGAGTGTCAGTGTCATTATCCTGTACCCCGAGTGTCAGTGTCATTATCCTGTACCCCGAGTGTCAGTGTCATTATCCTGTACCCCGATGTGTCAGTGTCATTATCTGTACCCCCCGAGTGTCAGTGTCATTATCCTGTACCCCGAGTGTCAGTGTCATTATCCTGTACCCCGAGTGTCAGTGTCATTATCCCTGTACCCCAAGTGTCAGTGTCATTATCCTGTACCCCCGAGTGTCAGTGTCATTATCCTGTACCCCGAGTGTCAGTGTCATTATCCTGTACCCCGAGTGTCATTATCCTGTACCCCGAGTGTCATTATCCTGTACCCCAGTGTCAGTGTCATTATCCTGTACCCCGAGTGTCAGTGTCATTATCCTGTACCCTGTCAGTGTCATTATCCTGTACCCCGAGTGTCAGTGTCATTATCCTGTACCCCGAGTGTCAGTGTCATTATCCTGTACCCAAGTGTCATTATCCTGTACCCCGAGTGTCAGTGTCATTATCCTGTACCCCAAGTGTCAGTGTCATTATCTGTACCCCAGTGTCAGTGTCATTATCCTGTACCCCGAGTGTCAGTGTCATTATCCTGTACCCCGAGTGTCAGTGTCATTATCCTGTACCCCGAGTGTCAGTGTCATTATCCTGTACCCCGAGTGTCAGTGTCATTATCCTGTACCCCGAGTGTCAGTGTCATTATCCTGTACCCCGAGTGTCAGTGTCATTATCCTGTACCCCGAGTGTCAGTGTCATTATCCTGTACCCCAAAGTGTCAGTGTCATTATCCTGTACCCCAGTGTCAGTGTCATTATCCCTGTACCCCGAGTGTCAGTGTCATTATCCTGTACCCCAAGTGTCAGTGTCATTATCCTGTACCCCGAGTGTCAGTGTCATTATCCTGTACCCCAAGTGTCAGTGTCATTATCCTGTACCCAAGTGTCAGTGTCATTATCCTGTACCCCGAGTGTCAGTGTCATTATCCTGTACCCAAGTGTCAGTGTCATTATCCTGTACCCCGAGTGTCAGTGTCATTATCCTGTACCCCGAGTGTCAGTGTCATTATCCTGTACCCGAGTGTCAGTGTCATTATCCTGTACCCCGAGTGTCAGTGTCATTATCCTGTACCCCGAGTGTCAGTGTCATTATCCTGTACCCCGAGTGTCAGTGTCATTATCCTGTACCCCGAGTGTCAGTGTCATCATTATCCTGTACCCCGAGTGTCAGTGTCATTATCCCTGTACCCCAAGTGTCAGTGTCATTATCCTGTACCCCAAGTGTCAGTGTCATTATCCTGTACCCAAGTGTCAGTGTCATTATCCTGTACCCCGAGTGTCAGTGTCATTATCCTGTACCCGAGTGTCATTATCCTGTACCCCAAGTGTCAGTGTCATTATCCTGTACCCCAAGTGTCAGTGTCATTATCCTGTACCCCGAGTGTCAGTGTCATTATCCCTGTACCCCGAGTGTCAGTGTCATTATCCTGTACCCCGAGTGTCAGTGTCATTATCCTGTACCCGAGTGTCAGTGTCATTATCCTGTACCCGAGTGTCCATTATCCTGTACCCAAGTGTCAGTGTCATTATCCTGTACCCCGAGTGTCAGTGTCATTATCCTGTACCCCAAGTGTCAGTGTCATTATCCTGTACCCCAGTGTCATATCCTGTACCCCAGTGTCATTATCCTGTACCCCCAGTGTCATTATCCTGTACCCCGAGTGTCAGTGTCATTATCCTGTACCCCGAGTGTCAGTGTCATTATCCTGTACCCCAGTGTCAGTGTCATCCCTGTACCCCAAGTGTCAGTGTCATTATCCTGTACCCCAAGTGTCAGTGTCATTATCCTGTACCCCAAGTGTCAGTGTCATTATCCTGTACCCCGAGTGTCAGTGTCATTATCCTGTACCCCGAGTGTCAGTGTCATTATCCTGTACCCCGAGTGTCAGTGTCATTTATCCTGTACCCCAGTGTCAGTGTCATTATCCTGTACCCCGAGTGTCAGTGTCATTATCCTGTACCCGAGTGTCAGTGTCATTATCCTGTACCCCAAGTGTCAGTGTCATTATCCTGTACCCGAGTGTCAGTGTCATTATCCTGTACCCCGAGTGTCAGTGTCATTATCCTGTACCCCGAGTGTCAGTGTCATTATCCTGTACCCCGAGTGTCAGTGTCATTATCCTGTACCCCGAGTGTCAGTGTCATTATCCTGTACCCCGAGTGTCAGTGTCATTATCCTGTACCCCAGTGTCAGTGTCATTATCCTGTACCCGAGTGTCAGTGTCATTATCCTGTACCCCGAGTGTCAGTGTCATTATCCTGTACCCCGAGTGTCAGTGTCATTATCCTGTACCCGAGTGTCAGTGTCATTATCCTGTACCCCCGAGTGTCAGTGTCATTATCCTGTACCCCGAGTGTCAGTGTCATTATTATCCTGTACCCCGAGTGTCAGTGTCATTATCCTGTACCCCAGTGTCAGTGTCATTATCCTGTACCCGAGTGTCAGTGTCATTATCCTGTACCCCGTGTCAGTGTCATTATCCTGTACCCCGAGTGTCAGTGTCATTATCCTGTACCCCAAGTGTCAGTGTCATTATCCTGTACCCCGAGTGTCAGTGTCATTATCCTGTACCCGAGTGTCAGTGTCATTATCCTGTACCCCAAGTGTCAGTGTCATTATCCTGTACCCCAAGTGTCATTATCCTGTACCCCGAGTGTCAGTGTCATTATCCTGTACCCCGAGTGTCAGTGTCATTATCCTGTACCCCAAGTGTCAGTGTCATTATCCTGTACCCCGAGTGTCAGTGTCATTATCCTGTACCCCGAGTGTCAGTGTCATTATCCTGTACCCGAGTGTCAGTGTCATTATCCTGTACCCCAAGTGTCAGTGTCATTATCCTGTACCCCGAGTGTCAGTGTCATTATCCTGTACCCCGAGTGTCAGTTGTCATTATCCTGTACCCCGAGTGTCAGTGTCATTATCCTGTACCCCGAGTGTCAGTGTCATTATCCTGTACCCCGAGTGTCAGTGTCATTATCCTGTACCCCAAGTGTCAGTGTCATTATCCTGTACCCCAAGTGTCAGTGTCATTATCCTGTACCCCGAGTGTCAGTGTCATTATCCTGTACCCGAGTGTCAGTGTCATTATCCTGTACCCCAAGTGTCAGTGTCATTATCCTGTACCCCAAGTGTCAGTGTGTCATTATCCTGTACCCCGAGTGTCAGTGTCATTATCCTGTACCCCGAGTGTCAGTGTCATTATCCTGTACCCCGAGTGTGTCAGTGTCATTATCCTGTACCCCGAGTGTCAGTGTCATTATCCTGTACCCCGAGTGTCAGTGTCATTATCCTGTACCCCGAGTGTCAGTGTCATTATCCTGTACCCCGAGTCAGTCATTATCTGTACCCGAGTGTCATTATCCTGTACCCGAGTGTCAGTTCATTATCCTGTACCCCAAAGTGTCAGTGTCATTATCCTGTACCCGAGTGTCAGTGTCATTATCCTGTACCCCGAGTGTCAGTGTGTCATTATCCTGTACCCCAAGTGTCAGTGTCATTATCCTGTACCCCGAAGTGTCAGTGTCATTATCCTGTACCCGAGTGTCAGTGTCATTATCCTGTACCCCGAGTGTCAGTGTCATTATCCTGTACCCCGAGTGTCAGTGTCATTATCCTGTACCCCGAGTGTCAGTGTCATTATCCTGTACCCCAAGTGTCAGTGTCATTATCCTGTACCCCGAGTGTCAGTGTCATTATCCTGTACCCCGAGTGTCAGTGTCATTATCCTGTACCCCAAGTGTCAGTGTCATTATCCTGTACCCCCGAGTGTCAGTGTCATTATCCTGTACCCCAAGTGTCAGTGTCATTATCCTGTACCCGAGTGTCAGTGTCATTATCCTGTACCCCAGTGTCAGTGTCATTATCCCTGTACCCCGAGTGTCAGTGTCATTATCCTGTACCCCGAGTGTCAGTGTCATTATCCTGTACCCCGAGTGTCAGTGTCATTATCCTGTACCCCGAGTGTCAGTGTCATTATCCTGTACCCCGAGTGTCAGTGTCATTATCCTGTACCCCGAGTGTCAGTGTCATTATCCTGTACCCCGAGTGTCAGTGTCATTATCCTGTACCCCGAGTGTCAGTGTCATTATCCTGTACCCCAAGTGTCAGTGTCATTATCCTGTACCCCGAGTGTCAGTGTCATTATCCTGTACCCCGAGTGTCAGTGTCATTATCCTGTACCCCAAGTGTCAGTGTCATTATCCTGTACCCCAAGTGTCAGTGTCATTATCCTGTACCCCAAGTGTCAGTGATCATTATCCTGTACCCCGAGTGTCAGTGTCATTATCCTGTACCCCGAGTGTCAGTGTCATTATCCTGTACCCCGAGTGTCAGTGTCATTATCCTGTACCCCGAGTGTCAGTGTCATTATCCTGTACCCCAAGTGTCATTATCCTGTACCCCAGTGTCAGTGTCATTATCCTGTACCCCATGCAGCGAGACTGTTCCAGATATGTCAGTCATGAGAAGAGACGACTACAACACCCATCATTGGGGTAACCAGGATATAGCTATATGGAGAGTTCAGATATCTCTCGATACACAGCTACAGGTGTAGGACCTTCAGGACCTTGGATAAGGACGTCCTATGTAGGATGAAGGTATCTTCTACAATGTGATGGACGTTCTGACCCCAGGATTCAGTTGTATCAGGGATGATGGGGGAAGGATGAGTGTCCTAATGTCTTGAATTGGCTTGAGCAGGATATAACAATGAGCGGACTTCTGATATGAAAGCATTTTTCACGATTTTAGACAATTCAGCACCTTGGAGAGGGACAGATGACAGGACATGGACACCTTTGCAGCCCCTTGACTGTTCTGATCTGAAGTAGAAATGGAGCCCTATGTCCTCAGCCGTGTGTTATTCCAGACCCTCTGCCCTCCTTAGTTGGTGACTTGAAGACAATGTTCCTTCTTTATGAAGCATAATGATGAGTCGTTAATGTACGGACCATAGATCTGCGTTTAGTCCTCACTACGTCGGCTATGTAACCTCACACAGTGGTTTATAGAAGGTACATCTGAAGATAGGGACCTGTCCTGGCTGGTTACAGGGTCGAGGACCATTCAGCACCAGGGACAGGGACACCACAATAAAACAGCGGAGAGCCGTCTCCGCCATTGACCCCCAACCAGTAGATCTGCGTCTGTCACTTACTACGTCACTGCCTTGTCAATAACCGGTGTACAGGACATTGGAGAAGGAAGGATATTCCCGGACTTGATGCCCGATGACTGCATGGAGCCATCTCATTAATTTCCTTGGAGAAAAGACCAAGAGAAACAAATGAGTTTAACCCAAGTCCAAATCAATGGTCTCCACAAGCTGTTCCTTACTTATCAGAAGATAATAAGACAAATTCAATCACCTCTGATCCAAGGTATTGAACCCAAGTCAACCAGACGCGTGTCGGTGGGAGGTCCACATGCCTGGAGGACACAGGCGCAAAGTGATGGAGGAATTGTAGGTTCTTGATGTGGCCATATCATTTGCATCCTGCAGTAACCACATTCTTACTCTAGTGCCCCCTACTGGTCTTCTTTTCTATTGACTTCCATTGTCTTACCACAAGGCACTACCTGATGAAAACCTATGTATGATGAGTTTCCTCCCCTGATGACAGGCTCTTGGTACGGTCCATTAGACCTCATTCCAGTGTCTTGCTATGTTCTTCATACTGTTGTGTAGGCGCTGCTATAATGGCTGGAGTATACCATGTGGGCACTGTGATGGGGATACCCTGATAGCATAGGCACTACTGATTCCTGCCCTAAGTCTTGCTTCTTGTCTTGTCCTTCAGGTTGACCTTCGATCCTTCAGCCTCACAGTTCCCGTTCTTAGCTTGTCCTGATTACTTCTATAGTTGCCTACAGCCATAGCAGCCTCACCAGGCCTCCATTCACACCTCCTGCCTTGTCCTTCAGTTTTTACTAGTTCTGGAAATAACCAGAGGACATGACCTGAGAGTTCCTTGAAGCAAAGTCCTTACTTCCTATAAAGATATAAGTGAATTCCAAGGCAAATCATGGAGTAGGTCATATGGAACATCAGTGTGCAAATCGTGACACAGATAATGGTTCAAATCATTGTGCAGATCGTGGTGGAAATCATGATGCAGATTTAGGTGGAGTTCATGCTGCTGATTATGTTGTAGACCATGGTGGAATTCTTGATGTAAATTATGTTGCAAATCATAGTGCAGAATATTGTGCAAATCTCAAAGCAGATTGTAGTGCAGACCGTGGTGCAGATCATGGTGCAAATCATAACGTAGACCATGGTGCAAATCATAGAGCAGACCATGGTGCAAATCATAGAGCAGACCATGGTGCAAATCATAGGGCAGACCATGGTGCAAATCATAGAGCAGACCATAGTGCAAATCATAGTGCAGACCATGGTGCAAATCATAGAGCAGACCATGGTGCAAATCATAAACGTAGACCATGGTGCAAATCAAAGCACAGACCATGGTGCAAATCATAGTCCAGACCATGGTGGAAATTATAGAGCAGACCATGGTGCAAATCATAGAGCAGACCATGGTGCAAATCATAGAGCAGACCATGGTGCAAATCATAGAGCAGACCATGGTGCAAATCATAGAGACCATGAAATCATAGACCATGGTGCAAATCATAAGAGCAGACCATGGTGCAAATCATAGAGCAGACCATAGTGCAAATCATAGAGCAGACCATGGTGCAAATCATAGAGCAGACCATGTGCAAATCATAGAGTAGAGCAGACCATGGTGCAAATCATAGAGCAGACCATGGTGCAAATCATAGAGCAGACCATGGTGCAAATCATAGAGCAGACCATGGTGCAAATCATAGAGCAGACCATGGTGCAAATCATAGAGCAGACCATGGTGCAAATCATAGAGCAGACCATGGTGCAAATCATAGAGCAGACCATGGTGCAAATCATAGAGCAGACCAAATGGTGCAAATCATAGTCCAGAACCATGGTGCAAATCATAGAGCAGACCATGGTGCAAATCATAGAGCAGACCATGGTGCAAATCATAGAGCACCATGGTGCAAATTATAGAGCAGACCATGGTGCAAATCATAGAGCAGACCATGTGCATGGTGCAAATCATAGTCCAGACCATGGTGCAAATCATAGAGCAGACCATGGTGCAAATCATAGAGCAGACCATGGTGCAAATCATAGAGCAGACCATGGTGCAAATCTTAGTGCAGACCATGGTGCAAATAATAGTGCAGACCATGGTGCAAATAATAGTGCAGACTCCTCCACTATGGAGGTCCTAACATACAGGTCTATGTCACAGTCAGATGTCAATAACATTTTTGGGGTCCACACGTTTGCCCCCCTTGTCCTTTCCTGTATATAATGTCAGGATCAGCAGCCCCTCCCCCGCTGTCCCCCACCGCTCACCGTGACTTCTGTATTTCAGGACAATGCCTTTATCTACCTGCTGGACGCCGACGGCCGGTTGGTGTGCGATGACCCGTACCACGAGCTGCCGCAGGAAGGAAAACTCAGGTAAGAAGACCCCGGGATGATGGGGATGTAGTAGAGGGGAGGACTGCTCAGGACAGTCGGGGGTGGGGGTGAAAGATGCTGTAAATATATTAGTGATAGACACGCTGTGTGGGGTTATATACACTCCTGTATACCGCCATATGGAGATGTGTGATGTCATATGACGGTATACTAAAGCTGTGGGTTATTTATTTCGACTTCTCATCACACTGACTCCAAGTAATAAACATGAGAAAACAGCCGTTTTCTAAGAAATGTCACCTCCTAGGCGACCCCTAGGGGGCAGTAAATGAAATACGTACGTATGGCGGTTCTTAGCAGCTCCCGTACAGGTCCACGTTATTATCTCTCAGGATGAGATCCGTCCCCAAGTTGTCAGACTCAGTACAGGGATGGTCTGTGTGTAATTCGTGGCTGCGGCTGGATCTCATTATCACCTGTGACAGTTGCTCCAAGCAGTTATTATATTACTGAGGAGCATC
>ONZH01000338.1:0-43745 GCA_900303285.1 Rhinella marina
AGATATCAGACATTAACGTCCACTCCTCATTGTAGACTTGAGGAATCTGACCTGACTACCAGTTCTGGTGGAAGTTGCCATCTGGCAGTCTACAATCGCTCTGCGCTGCTGGTAAACTCTGGATAACATGTTTAATGTCGAATTCCATCTCGTGGGCACGTCGCACAAACAGTCGGTGAGCGGGCAGTTGTAGGCGGGGCTGCGCTGCCCTGAGAGTGGCAGCATCTGTGGTCGACTTGCGGAAATGCGCACAGATGCGACGCACCTTGGTGAGCAATCAGAACAGATTGGGGTATGTCTTGAGGACCGCTGAACTATTAGATTGAACACGTGGGCCAGGCATGGCACATGTGTCAGTCTGCCCGAGTTGCAGAGCGCCACCCAGGTTACGCCCGTTGGTCACACACAACCATGCTGGCTTGAGGTTCAGCGGTGCCAGCCACAGATCGGTCCTGCGCCGTGATGCCCTGTAACAGCTCTTGGGCGGTGTGCCTTTTGTCACCTAAGCTCAGACAGTTTGAGCACCGCCTGCTGGCGCTTACCCACGGCACTGCTGCTGCGCCTAGAGCTACCGAGTGAAGGCGCCGTGCCCACGGATGGTAATTTGGTGGAGGAGGAGGAGGGGTCGGAGGAGGAGGAGGCATAGTACGTCTGAGAGACCGTGACCGAGGTAGGCCCCGCAATCCTCGGTGTGGGCAGTACATGAGCGGCCCCAGGGTCATTCTCGGTCCCAGCCTCCACCAAGTTAACGCAATGTGCCGTCAGTGAGATTATAGTGTCCCTGCCCGGCAGCACTTGTCCACGTGTCCTGTGTTAGGTGGACCTTCTCAGAAACAGCATTGGTCAGGGCACGGATGATGTTCTGTGACACGTGCTGGTGTAGGGATGGGACGGCCACATCGGGAAAAAATAGTGGCGGCTGGTGACGCGAATACCGAGGGGCAGCCACCGCCATGAGATTGTGAAAAGGCCTCGTCTCCACCAGCCCATAGGGCAGCATCTCCAGGCTAAGCAATTTGGAGATGTGGACGTTAAGGGCTTGGGCATGTGGGTTGGTGGAACTGTATTTCCTCTTGTGCTCCAGCGTCTGCTGTAAAGACAGCTGAAACGCTGCCTGGGACACATTGGTGGACACTGTGGAGGATCGTGGAGGCGAAGGTGTAGTTTTCCGGCGGGAGGCGCTCGTGCCGGGTCCTGGGCAGGGGGTTGAAAGTAGCAGAGGCAGCGAGTGACGCAGGGGGTTGACTAGCAGAGGCAGCGAGTGACACAGGGGAAGGAGCAGTGGTGTGACCCGCAGGAGGTGGTGAACGGCCTTGGTTCCATTGAGTGGGGTGTTTAGCACTCATATGCCTGCGCATGCTGGTGGTGGTTAGGCTAGTAGTGGTGGCACCCCTGCTGATCCTGGTGTGGCACAGGTTGCACACCACAGTCCGTCGCTCATCTTCACTTTATGTAAAGAACCTCCAGACTTTCGAACATCTAGGCCTCACCACGGGAGCTTCACTACGTGAAACAGTTGCTGCTGATGCACCAGCTCTGGGAAGGGTCCAGAAAACAGTTCCTGAGAGTATGCCGGATCGCATTCCAAATTTTCCTGGGAGGGGGCAGACTGGGGGGAAGGAGGTTGAGGTGGAGGAGCCAGAGGAGTGCTCCCTTGGGTAACGTGGGTGGACTGCGTGGAAGACTGACTGGCGGACAAATTACTTGAAGCATTATCCGCAATCCACGAGATCAGCTGTTCGCACTGTTGTGGTTTTAAACAGTCCTCTACCACGTGTCTCCCTCATCAGCAGGTAGTGTCTCACCCTGCCCAGGACCACGGCCTCTGCCCCTGCAGTAATTGACTGCTCACGCCCACGCCCACGCCCTCGTCCTCGACCCTTAGCCCTGGGGTTCAACATTTTCTGTATATAAGTGTATTCTATAAAAAAAATAAAATAAATGGGCCTGGTGTACTGAAACCCACAAACTTGTTCATTCTGGTTTAATTTTGTGACGTACAGAAAGTGTCACCTGGACAGTTTATACAGTTTGGAGTGAGTATGCTAAACTGTGTCACACAGAAAGGTTACACGCAGCTGTGTTAAATGGATTTCTATCACTCAGCTAAAACAACAAAAAAACTAATTTTTTTTCTCTATTTTTTTTTATTTTTGTTTTTTTGGGAACGTGACGTGCAGAAACTATCGTACAGCTGACTGACACCCTAATGACGGTGGCTATTTAGACTGCGACCCAGACAAATGTCGCACAGAGATTTTTAAGATCAAGCTTTACACGTGACAGGTAGCAAATGACTTGGTTGTATTCGGTGACGTACAGAAAGTGTCACCTGGACAGAATATACGGATTGGAAAGAGTGTGCTGAACTGTGACACACAGAAAGGTTACACGCAGTTGTGTGAAATGGATTTGTATCACTCAGCTAAAACAACAAAAAAACTAATTTTTTTTCTATATTTTGTTTTAATATTTTTTTTTTAGTTTTGTTTTTTTGGGAACGTGACGTGCAGAAACTATCGTACAGCTGACTGACACCCTAATGACGGTGGCTATTTAGACTGCGACCCAGACAAATGTCGCACAGAGATTTTTAAGATCAAGCTTTACACGTGACAGGTAGCAAATGACTTGGTTGTATTCGGTGACGTACAGAAAGTGTCACCTGGACAGAATATACGGTTTGGAGTGAGTGTGCTGAACTGTGACACACAGAAAGGTTACACGCAGCTGTGTGAAATGGATTTGTATCACTCAGCTAAAACAACAAAAAAACTAATTTTTTTTCTATATTTTGTTTTAATATTTTTTTTTTAGTTTTGTTTTTTTGGGAACGTGACGTGCAGAAACTATCGTACAGCTGACTGACACCCTAATGACGGTGGCAATTTAGACTGCGACCCAGACAAATGTCGCACAGAGATTTTTAGGATCAAGCTTTACACGTGACAGGTAGCAAATGACTTGGTTGTATTCGGTGATGTACAGAAAGTGTCACCTGGACAGTTTATACAGTTTGGAGTGAGTATGCTAAACTGTGTCACACAGAAAGGTTACACGCAGCTGTGTTAAATGGATTTCTATCACTCAGCTAAAACAACAAAAAAACTAATTTTTTTTCTCTATTTTTTTTTTATTTTTGTTTTTTTGGGAACGTGACGTGCAGAAACTATCGTACAGCTGACTGACACCCTAATGACGGTGGCTATTTAGACTGCGACCCAGACAAATGTCGCACAGAGATTTTTAAGATCAAGCTTTACACGTGACAGGTAGCAAATGACTTGGTTGTATTCGGTGACGTACAGAAAGTGTCACCTGGACAGAAAATACGGATTGGAAAGAGTGTGCTGAACTGTGACACACAGAAAGGTTACACGCAGCTGTGTGAAATGGATTTGTATCACTCAGCTAAAACAAAAAAAACTAATTTTTTTTCTATATTTTGTTTTAATATTTTTTTTTTAGTTTTGTTTTTTTGGGAACGTGACGTACAGAAACTATCGTACAGCTGACTGACACCCTAATGACGGTGGCTATTTAGACTGCGACCCAGACAAATGTCGCACAGAGATTTTTAAGATCAAGCTTTACACGTGACAGGTAGCAAATGACTTGGTTGTATTTTGTGACTTACAGAAAGTTTCACCTGGACAGAATATACGGATTGGAAAGAGTGTGCTGAACTGTGACACACAGAAAGGTTACACGCAGCTGTGTGAAATGGATTTGTATCATTAAGCTAAAACAACAAAAAAACTAATTTTTTTTCTATATTTTGTTTTAATATATATTTTTTTAGTTTTGTTTTTTTGGGAACGTGACGTGCAGAAAATATCGTACAGCTGATTGACACCTTAATGACGGTTGTTATTTAGACTGCGACCCAGACAAATGTCGCATAGAGATTTTTAAGATCAAGCTTTACACGTGACAGGTAGCAAATGACTTGGTTGTATTCGGTGACGTACAGAAAGTGTCACCTGGACATAATATACGGTTTGGAGTGAGTGTGCTGAACTATGACACACAGAAAGGTTACACGCAGCTGTGTGAAATGGATTTGTATCACTCAGCTAAAACAAAAAAAAACTAATTTTTTTTCTATATTTTGTTTTAATATTTTTTTTTTAGTTTTGTTTTTTTGGGAACCTGACGTGCAGAAACTATCGTACAGCTGACTGACACCCTGTTAACGGTGGCAATTTAGACTGCGACCCAGACAAATGTTGCACAGAGATTTTTAGGCTCAAGCTTTACACGTGACAGGTAGCAAATGACTTGGTTGTATTCGGTGATGTACAGAAAGTGTCACCTGGACCGTATATACAGTTTGGAGTGAGTATGCTAAACTGTGTCACACAGAAAGGTTACACGCAGCTGTGTGAAATGGATTTGTATCACTCTGCTAAAACAACAAAAAAACTAATTTTTTTTCTCTATTTTTTTTTGGATTTTTGTTTTTTTGGGAACGTGACGTGCATAAACTATCGTACAGCTGACTGACACCCTAATGACGGTGGCTATTTAGACTGCGACCCAGACAAATGTTGCACAGAGATTTTTAGGATCAAGCTTTACACGTGACAGGTAGCAAATGACTTGGTTGTATTCGGTGACGTACAGAAAGTGTCATCTGGACAGAATATACGGATTGGAAAGAGTGTGCTGAACTGTGACACACAGAAAGGTTACACGCAGCTGTGTGAAATGGATTTGTATCACTCAGCTAAAACAACAAAAAAACTAATTTTTTTTCTGTATTTTGTTTTAATATTTTTTTTTTGTTTTGTTTTTTTGGGAACGTGACGTGCAGAAACTATCTTACAGCTGACTGACACCCTAATGACGGTGGCTATTTAGACTGCGACCCAGACAAATGTCGCACAGAGATTTTTAAGATCAAGCTTTACACGTGACAGGTAGCAAATGACTTTATTGTATTCGGTGATGTACAGAAAGTGTCACCTGGACAGTATATACAGTTTGGAGTGAGTATGCTAAACTGTGTCACACAGAAAGGTTACACGCAGCTGTGTTAAATGGATTTGTATCACTCAGCTAAAACAACAAAAAAACTAATTTTTTTTCTATATTTTTTTTTTTATTTTTCTTTTTTTGGGAACGTGACGTGCAGAAACTATCGTACAGCTGACTGACACCCTAATGACGATGGCTATTTAGACTGCGACCCAGACAAATGTCGCACAGAGATTTTTAGGATCAAGCTTTACACTTGACAGGTAGCAAATTACTTAGTTGTATTCGGTGACGTACAGAAAGTGTCACCTGGACAGAATATACAGATTGGAAAGAGTGTGCTGAACTGTGACACACAGAAAGGTTACACGCAGCTGTGTGAAATGGATTTGTATCACTCAGCTAAAACAACAAAAAAACTAATTTTTTTTCTATATTTTGTTTTAATATTTTTTTTTTTTTAGTTTTGTTTTTTTGGGAACGTGACGTGCAGAAACTATCGTAGAGCTAACTGACACCCTACTGACGGTAGCTATTTAGACTGCGACCCAGACAAATGTCGCACAGAGATTTTTGGGATGAAGCCATACACGTGACAGGCAGCAAATGACTTGGTTGTATTCGGTGACATTCAGAAAGTTTCACCTGGACAGAAAATAGTGAGTGTACTGAACTGTGACACACAGAATGGTTCCACACTGCTGTGTGCAATTAATTTGTATCACTGAGATATAACATAAAAAAATAAAAGGGGGTTATACATGGCGATAGCTGCACTACTAGTGCCAGCCAGCCAGCCAAGCCAGGAGACAAAAAAAAATGTCTTCTAGCCCTTAGGGCTGTTGGGTTCTTTGTGGGTGATCCCTGCCTAACAGAGAACTAAATGCAGGCCCTAACACTGTCCCTGAAAGGCAGCAGCTCTATCCCTAACGACATCCAGACGGCATCTGAGCCGAGCACCGCGGCCAGTCGGTAGTATATTCCAGGGTCACCTGATCAGGCCAGCCAACCCCTGCTATCGACATGTAAGGGCCCCACGTGATGCTGGGTGTACCGCAGAGTCTCCTGACTTGTGATTGGCTGTGTTTTTAGGCGCCTAAAAAGCACGATGCGGAAGTTGCCATTTCCTCGAGCATGGCGAGATACTCGTCCGAGCAGCGAGCACTTACGAGTACCCTAATACTCGAACGAGCACCAAGCTGAGACGAGCATGCTCGCTCATCTCTAGTCTTGATTAGAGATGAGTGAGTGTTCTCGTTACGAGCACTGTAGCGCTCGGCTCCCCTGCGAAAATATGCCCGCAGGCATTGCGGATCCGTCCTTAGCTGCATGTAAGTCATTGGGGACGGATCGTTTGGTATGACACTCATACCAAACAGATCCGTCCCCACTTACTTCATTCGGGTGTAGAGGACTGATCCGTCTGGTATGAGTGTCATACCAAACGATCCATCCCCATTGACTTACATGCAGCTTAGGACGGATCCGCAATGCCTGCGGGCATTGCGCAGGGGAGCCGAGCGCTACAGTGCTCGTAATGAGCACCTTTTCTCATCTCTAGTCTTGATAAATTTAAAAAAAATGTAAAAAGTAAAAAAAAGTGTAAAAAGAAAGTAAAAAAAGTGTAAAAAAGTTAAAAAAAATAAAGTTTAAAAAAGTTAAAAAAGCGCCCTTTTTCCTCAAATGAAGTAAAAAAAAAGAAAAGAAAAAGTACACATATTAGGTATCGCCGCGTCCGTATTCGACCGGCTCTATAAAAGCATCACATGGTCCACCCCGCCAGGTGTATGCAAAAATTTTTTTTATAAAAAAAAAGCTATACCAAAACAGCCATTTTCTGTCACCTTGCCACACAAAAAATGTAATAGCAGGCGATCAAAAAGGCGTATTTACCCCAAAATGGTACCAATCAAACCGTCATCTCGTCCCGCAAAAAATGAGCCCCTACCTGAAACAATCGCCCAAAAAAATAAAAAAATCTACAGCTCTCTGACTATGGAGATACTAAAACATATTTTTTTTTGTTTCAAAAATGATATTATTGTGTAAAACTTAAATAAATAAAAATAAGTATACATGTTAGGTATCGCCACGTCCGTAACAACCTGCTCTACAAAAATATCACATGATCTCTCCCCTCAGGTGAACACAGTAAAAAATAAAAACTGTCTAAAAAAAGCTGTTTTTTGTCACATTTCATCACAAAAAATGTAATACCAAGGTATCAAAAAAGTATATGCCCCCAAAAATAGTACTAATCTAACCGTCATCTAATACCGCAAAAAATGAGCCCCTTCCTGAGACAATCGTCCAAAAAATAAAAAAACTACAGCTCTCTGACTATGGAGACATTAAAACATAATTTTTTTTGTGCTTCAAAAATATTGTGTAAAACTTAAATAAACAAAAAAAAGTATACATATTAGATATTGCCGCGTCCATAACGACCTGCTCTATAAAAATATCACACGATCTAACCTGTCAGATGAATGTTGTAAATAACAAAAAATAAAAACAATGCCAAAACTGCTAGTTTTTGTTACTTTGCCTCACAAAAAGTGTAATATAAAGCTACCAAAAATCGTATGCCAACTTATCCCGTAGTTTCCAAAATGGGGTCAGTTTTTTGGAGTTTCCTACTCTAGGGGTGCATCAAATGTGACATGGCAACTTAAAATTTTTCCAGTGAAATCTGCCCTGGCGCTCCTTTCCTTCTGCGCCCTGCCGTGTGCTTGTACAGCTGTTTATGATCACAAATGGAGCATTTCTGTAAACTACAGAATCAGGGTAATAATTATTGAGTTTTGTTTGGCAGTTAACCCTTGCTTTATTCTCGGAATAAAATGATTTAAGTGTAAAATCTGCTGAAAAAGTGAAATTCGGAAATTTTGCCTACATATTCCTTAAATTCTTGTGGAACACCTAAAGGGTTAATAACATTTGTAAAATCAGTTTTGAATACCTTGAGGGGTGTAGTTTCTAAAATGGGGTAATTTTTGGGTGGTTTCTATGATGGAAGCCTCATAAAGTGACTTCAGACCTGAACTGGTCCTTAAAAAGTGGGTTTTGGAAATTTTGTGAAAAATTTCAAGATTTGCTTCTAAATTTCTAAGCCTTCTAACGTCCCAAAAAAATAAAATGTAATTTTCAAAATGATCCAAACCTGAAGTAGACACATAGGGAATGTAAAGTAATAACTATTTTTGGAGGTATTACTATGTATTTTAAAAGTAGAGAAATTGACATTTGGAAATTTGCAAATTTTTCTACATTTTTGGTAAATTTGGTATTTTTTTATGAATAAGAATGAAATATTTTGATTCAAATTTACCACTATCATGAAGTACAATATGTGATGAGAAAACAATCTCAGAATGGCTTGGATAAGTAAAAGCGTTCCAAAGTTATTACCACATAAAGTGACACATGTCAGATTTGAAAAATGGGGCTTCGGCATTTGGTCCAAACTGGCTGTCGCTTGAAGGGGTTAATATATCTAATAGAATGTTTACATATTCCACAATTTTCAATTTATCAGCAGTCCATCTATTGCTATCTAGATCAGACCATAAAACAAACTGTCTACTCATAGGCTGACCCTGATGTACAAATATTTATGAATCTATACTGTTATCTGCTTTATTTAACATACAAGTATCAGCTCAGTTTTTGCTACAATTCTTTTTAAATAAGCAACTATTACCACTGTTGGATAAGATGGAATTTTGTATCAGTACCCCGACTTGATGAATGTTCTGATTTGTACTCAGTACATTGGGCGGCTGTTGGCATAGAAGGAAATATGCCACACTGACATTGTTTGAGAGACAGCAGTAACTCATCCAGATGACCTGCTCTATCAGTTGTTTTATATCGAGCACTGAAGTAAATTCGCAGATCTGAATCAGTCTGCACTGCAGATATAAGCCATTTGTCAAAAAAATGTCATTCACTTTTAAATGCAATGAAGTAAATTTACTGTGACGATGGCATAATGCTTGACTACAGCTATAGCTGAAAAATAAGAGGCTCATTAAAAGTTAACACATTCTGATGAGCATTGAAATGGCAGCTATAAGAAAGAGGTAAAACACAATCAATCATCTATTCCATCTCATATTACTCTTAGAGGTCTTTCAATAAGCAAAATGTGTATTTGAAATCGCAGAGTGGCGCCTGCAATTGCAAATTACAGGGCTGTCAGATCACAGCTAAAGTGCAGACATTCCCTTTGAAGCGCAATCCGGTGCCAATTAAGGATGTTCCCGAGCGCAGTAATGGAATGTTCATTGCTTATTTCAAGTCTGTTTTACCCCCGCATGTTGCTTCTTTTCTGTCTTAAGAATGGTTATGGATTTCTCTCCTGAAGTATTCATTAAATTATTGTCAATGTGAGATTCCATATTACGCAACAACATTTGAGCTGTAGCTAAGACCTGGTAAGTTTTAACAACTGCCATTTTCTTATTTCAAAAAATTCCATCTGTTCTACAAGAAAAAAAAATATGATTTTGAATAAGCAGTGCCTAGTGTGATTCCCCATGCCGGGGAACATGGGCTGTAAATGAATAAGGATATGATATTTAGCAAATATCTCATCTTTGATAAGAGGGAAACACGGCTAAAATAAAAATGAGCTTATCTCCTGTGGTTAATTTTGTTAAAATATTCAGTCCACCAGAAAATATTTTTAAACTTGTTATCACCTCAAACAAGATGTTGCTGTGTGTACAGAGAGGAGCCATGCTGGAGTTTGGTGTCCCTGTGTGTGTCCCTGTCCCTGTGTGTGTCTGTCCCTGTGTGTTTTTTGCTGTCCCTGTGTTTCACTGTGTGTGTCGCTGTCCCTGTGTGTCACTGTCCCTGTGTGTCACTGTTCCCGTGTGTCTCTGTCCCTGTGTGTGTCGCTGTCCTTGTGTGTCACTGTTCCTGTGTGTCTCTGTCTCTTTGTGTGTCTCTGTCCCTGTGTGTGTCACTGTCCCTGTGTGTGTCGCTGTCCCTGTGTCCCTGTCCTTGTGTGTTTTTCGCTGCCCCTGTGTGTGTCTGTCCCTGTGTGGTTTTCGCTGTCCTTGTGTGTGTCTGTCCCTGTCCCTGTGTGTTTTTCGCTGTCCCCGTGTGTCGCTATCCCTGTCCCTGTGTGTTTTTCACTGTCCCTGTGTGTCTCTATCCCTGTCCCTGTGTGTTTTTTCACTGTCCCTGTGTGTTCCCTGTCCCTGTGTGTGTCCCTGTCCCTGTGTGTTGTTCGCTTCCCTGTGTGTGTGTTGCTGTCCCTGTGTGTCACTGTCCCTATTTGTCACTGTCCCTGTGTGTTGCTGTCTCTGTGTGTCGCTGTTCCTATGTGTCACTGTCCATGTGTGTCCCTTTGTGTTGCTGTCCCTGTGTGTGTTGCTGTCCCTGTGTGTGTCGCTGTCTGTCGCTGTGTGTCCGTGTGTCCCTGTGTGTCCCTGTGTGTTTGTGTGTCTGTCCCTGTGTGTGTCTGTCCCCCTGTGTGTGTCTGTCCCTGTCCCTGTGTGTGTCACCGTCACCATGCCCACAGTGTTCCTATGTCTTGACGCAGCAGCATCAGGACGTTCTGTGAGGGCAAGAAGAAGAAGACGGAAGACTAGGCAGCGTGGTCAGCATGGAGTCTCGTGGGAGAGGACCAGGGAGGCACACTAAGGACGTAGGTAACACTACTACATTATCTACACTAGTGTTATCTGTGGTTTTACATAGGACTGCAGGTAACACTTCCACACAATCTGCACTAGTGTTATCTGTGGTTTTACATAGGACTGCAGGTAATACTACCACATTATCTACACTAGTGTTATATGTGGTTTTACATAGGACTGCAGGTACCAATACCACATGGTCTACACTAGTGTTATCTGTGGTCTTACATAGGACTGCAGGTAACACTACCAAATAATTATCAGCACTTGTTTTCTCTGTGGTTTTACATGGGACTGCAGTTAACACTACTACAGTATCAGCACTAGTGTTATCTGTGGTTACATAGGACTGCAGTCAACACTGAAATTGGAAAAAAAATGCAATTCCTCAACCGCATTACGGGTTTTGTTCCTACGGCGCTCCCTTTGCAGCACATGGGGGTGTGGCATGGGAGGAGCCAGGGCAGGAGGTGGGATGGGCCAGGGGTGGCTACTGTGCGAAGTTAGGGTGCCTAATTCAGATTCTTGCTATGGGGCCCAATGATTTTTATGGGAAAGAACTGTCCATATAGGCTCTCTTTTTTATATGAAGGCTGTCTGTGTCTTCTTATACAAACCTGGATGCCATCTGTAACCATCTCAATATCCCTCTTTTAAACATTGAGAATTGGGAGATCGCCCAAGATCTTGCATTGCTCCTGGATCTTCCTCCAGTGATTCCCTGGGAACAACTTCATATTTTCAAGCCTCAAAGAGAGGAACCGTACTGGAAATCCCCAGAAGGCTACCTCTAGAAGCCCCATGAGGATGCCTGCTACTTATTTTTCTCTTTCTTTTTCCTTTTACAGGTTGCATTTACAATAATCCTGTTGAAACTTATGCCCTCTGGAAAACTCCTGGAATCCTGTGTGGAAACTTGGACTTTGCCTATGGACTACAGGGACAGCTAAATTGGTTATGTCCCCATGACCACTTAGCTAGCAAAACACCTCTCTTCTCAATATATTATGTCACCTACCCATCTCATCTCACTTACAGATATAAGTCACTCTTTCTCTGCAAGGATGCTTAGCAAATGATACCTATGTTTCCCCGCCTTCCATCACTATTGTATTATTTCATGTTATTAGTAGAGTTCAGTTTTTACTTTGGTCATTATTTTTTCTTTTTTAGCATGCGAACGACATGTTCCACCACTGGAGCTCGTTGCTCATCCCAGACAGTCTCATTGTTCAGACTCTTACCCACCTCTTCTTCTTAATAATGGATGATCTACGCATTGCTTATAATGTTAGAGGCCTCAATTCACCTTCAAAGAGTAGGCAGATCTTCTATCTGAAAAAAGAAGACTTCTCTGTTCGTATGTTACAGGAGACCAATTTTAAGTTTAACCATAGTCCGTATCTCTTTTATTCCTGCTTCTCCTATTAGTACCACTGTGGTGCAAATTCCTCAGATTCCGGTAGATCGGATTCCAGAAAAAAATATTGTTTTGTTACTGCTCAGACATCCAGGATGCAGAGGACAAATATTTGCTGGGAAAGGGCTTGGCAACCAAATGTACACATTTATTAATGTCTATGACCCAAATTTAAAACAGATTGCCTGGTTTGATAGCTTATTCCCTATTCCCTTCAGGACCCTGAGATTTTCAATTTTTGCATTTTCATTTTTCACTCCCCGCCTTCTCATAGTCCTAACGTTTTTATTTTCATATAGCCTTATGAGGGCTTATTTTTTGCGGGACAAGTTATATTTTCTAATGTCACCATTTACATGCCATGTAGTGGGAAGTGGAAAAAATTCCAAATGGGGTAGAATTGGGAAAAACACCATTCTGACAAAGGTTTTTATTTATTTATTTTTTTTACGCCATACGCTATATGGTAAAAATTACCTGTTATCTTCATTTTCCAGGTCAGTACTGTTACAATACCACACTTGTATAATTTTTCTTGCGTTTTAATACTGAAAAAAAATGAAAACCTTTGAGAAAAAAATAAATAAATTTTATCACCATATTCTGACCCCCATAACATTTTCATAGTTATGTGTACAGGGCTGTGTAAGGTCTCATTTTTTGCGGGACGATCCGTACTTTTCTGTGATACCAATTTGAAGTGTGTGTGACATTTTGATCACTTTTTGTAAAAAAAATTGTTGGGGAGTTGAAGTGACAAAAAATGGCGAATTGGTTTTTTTTTATTTTTTTTCTGTTACGCCATTCGCCGTATGCCATTAATATTGTTATATTTTTATTTTATGGGAATTTTCACACGTGATGACGCCCATGATGTTTTGTTTTCTTTATTGGTTAAGTATTTTTATTTATATTTTAAAGAAGGGGGGGTGTGATTTAAAGCTTTTTATTTTTTTTACTTATAGAAACTTTTTTTTACTTTTTTTTAAAGAGGACCTTTCACCACTCCTGGCATGCCTGTTTTAATAGCTTCATGCATTCCCCATGTAATAACAAGTCTGGAACATCTATTCTTATGTCTCTATGTTGTGCCATTCCTTTATTATTTGCACTAGAAGTTATGAATGAATTGCAATTTGCCTTCAGTATGGGAACAGAGGGGAGGTAACAAGTTGGGGTGTGTCCCTGCACAGTCTGAACATGGCAGCACTGATTGGCTAGAGTGAGTCTGTGCAGGTACACACCCCCAACTGGTCACCTCCCCTCTGTTCCTTCACTGAAGACAAATAGCAATTCATTCATAACTTCTAGTGCAAATAATAAAGGAATGGCACAACATAGAGACATAAGAATAGATGTTCCAGAATTGTTAGTACGTGGGGAATGCATGGAGCTATTAAAACAGGCATGTCAGGAGTGGTGAAAGGTCCTCTTTAAGTCACATTGGGTGACAATAAATGCAATTATTAGATTGCTCATTGTGTTCTTTGATGGCTATGTAGGTGTCACGCGAGGTCGGTGTCGCGCTCCCTCTGCACGACATCGCCGGACCTCTCCGCCCCCCTAGAGACGAGAAATAGGGAATTGACGTGCTGGTCTTGTCTGCCAGCACTTCATGAGTTAATTCACTGTTTGGGTTTAGCCATGTGGTGCTGATCACACCACATGGCTACTTTACATTTGTTTGGACAGCTTGCTCCGCCTCAGGTCATGTGATGCTGGCCACGTTACATGATCCTGGGCGGGCTATTTAAAGTTGGCAACTGCCTCACTCAGACGCCTGTGATTAGTTACACCTTTGATCAGTGCTCGTGCGACCTTTTGCTTGGATTGTTACTTGGATTTTGGACTTTGGATTTTGGACTTAGACCTCTCTTTCGCTTCACCCCTGGTATTTACATGACCTCCTGTGTTTGACCCGGCTTGCTGACTATCTATCATTGTGTTTGTTCCGTCTGTGTTTTGTCCGTCCCTTTGTTCCCTTTCCCTCCCTGCGCACTTATCCAGTGTAGGGACCGCCTTCGTGGTTGTCCACGGCTGCCTAGGGCCGATTGAGGCAAGTAGGCAGGGAAAGAAGGAGGGGTTTCAGTACAGGGCTCACCTACACTTGTCTCCCCTCGTGACAGTAGGGCTTGGTAACCAAATGTACACATTTATTAATGTCTATGACCCAAATTTAAAACAGATTGCCTGGTTTGATAGCTTATTCCCTATTCCCTTCAGGACCCTGAGATTTTCAATTTTTGCATTTTCATTTTTCACTCCCCGCCTTCTCATAGTCCTAACGTTTTTATTTTCATATAGCCTTATGAGGGCTTATTTTTTGCGGGACAAGTTATATTTTCTAATGTCACCATTTACATGCCATGTAGTGGGAAGTGGAAAAAAATTCCAAATGGGGTAGAATTGGGAAAAACACAATTCTGACAAAGGTTTTTATTTATTTATTTTTTTTACGCCATACGCTATATGGTAAAAATTACCTGTTATCTTCATTTTCCAGGTCAGTACTGTTATGATACCACACTGGTATAATTTTTCTTGCGTTTTAATACTGAAAAAAAAATTAAAACCTTTGAGAAAAAAATAAATAAATTTTATCACCATATTCTGACCCCCATAACATTTTCATAGTTATGTGTACAGGGCTGTGTGAGGTCTCATTTTTTGCGAAACGATCCGTACTTTTCTGTGATACCAATTTGAAGTGTGTGTGACATTTTGATCACTTTTTGTAAAAAAAAATTGTTGGGGAGTTGAAGTGACAAAAAATGGCGAATTTGGTTTTTTTATTTTTTTTTCTGTTACGCCATTTGCCGTATGCCATTAAAGAGGCTCTGTCACCCTGTTCTAACCTATGTATATTAATACATAGGTTAATAGGGGCAGTTTTCCTATGAAGGCACATACCTGAATAGCAGAGTATAAAGCAGCGGTTGAGGAGAAATCCTTACTTTAAAAATTATGCTAATGAACCTTCGGAGCACCGGGGAGGGCAGGCTCTTTCCTTCCGAGCACTGGTTCTTCACCGCCCTCCCGGCTCCGAGGCTCGCCCCCCTGCCTAAGTGCACGCCCCTTCGTTGAGTGATTGACAGCGCTAGACCGTTCGGTCTAGCGCTGAAATCCCGCGCCTGCGCATTGTAATCATGCCCAGCGCATGCGCAATAGCGCTTGCAGTGCCGAACACTGCAAGCGCTTCCATTCATTTGCGCACGCGACGTCACTTCCGAACGGTCTAGCGCTGGCAATCACTCAACGAAGGGGCGTGCACTTAGGCAGGGGGGCGAGCCTCGGAGCTGGGAGGGCGGTGAAGAACCAGTGCTCGGAAGGAAAGAGCCCCCCCCCCGGTGCTCCGAAGGCTCATTAGCATAATTTTTAAAGTAAGGATTTCTCCTCAGCCGCTGCTTTATACTCTACTATTCAGGTATGTGCCTTCATAGGAAAACTGCCAGTATTAACCTATGTATTAATATACATAGGTTAGAACAGGGTGACAGAGCCTCTTTAATATTGTTATATTTTAATTTTATGGGAATTTTCACACGCGATGACGCCCATGATGTTTTGTTTTCTTTATTGGTTAAGTATTTTTATTTATATTTTAAAGAAGGGGGGGTGATTTAAACTTTTATATTTTTTTATTTTTTTATATTTATAGAAACTTTTTTTTTACTTGTTTTAAAGAAGACCTTTCACCACTCCTGACATGCCTGTTTTAATAGCTTCATGCATTCCCCATGTTATAACAAGTCTGGAACATCTATTCTTATGTCTCTATGTTGTGCCATTCCTTTATTATTTGCACTAGAAGTTTTGAATGAATTGCAATTTGTCTTCAGTAAGGGAACAAAGGGGAGGTAACAAGTTGGGGGTGTGTCCCTGCACAGTCTGAACATGGCAGCACTGATTGGCTAGAGTGAGTCTGTGCAGGTACACACCCCCAACTGGTCACCTCCCCTCTGTTCCTTCACTGAAGACAAATAGCAATTCATTCATAACTTCTAGTGCAAATAATAAAGGAATGGCACAACATAGAGACATAAGAATAGATGTTCCAGAATTGTTAGTACGTGGGGAATGCATGGAGCTATTAAAACAGGCATGTCAGGAGTGGTGAAAGGTCCTCTTTAAGTCACATTGGGTGACAATAAATGCAATTATTAGATTGCTCATTGTGTTCTTTGATGGCTATGTAGCCATCATTGAACACTTCATTTGCAATATAACAATACAATGCTTCCACCTAGTGGCCTGTATTGGTATATTCCTGAAATAGACTTCGAAGCCTGCTTGAGTCTTCGGACTATTCCGTCAATGTAACTGGTTACCCGATCTCAGCCGGAGAACACTGTTACCTGAACGGAAGCATGCGGCTTCTGCTTTCAGGCCTCTCAGATGCCGTGGTCACATTTGTAGTACTCAAACCTGTCCTTGATTCTCCATCAAAAAAAGTCAGCTTTTTCTTATAAAGCTCTTTGCAGCTTAAGGGCTAAACTCCATGACTCCTTTTTAATTGACACTCCGTACTCCCTATTGCTTGATTGTACTCACTCAACTATTGGCTCTATTCACCTGTCTGACCATTCTCCACCAAGTCCATCACCCTGGGCCTTCAGATGACACCTCAATAAGAGCCTAATCTCTTCTGGAGACCTCATTGACTGTTAACAAAAGCTTCTGGATGATTATTTCTCTTTTAGTCCTCTCCCAGGGACTTCCCCCTATTCAATTTGGGATGTACGCAAAGCCTAACTGAGACGCCAGTTTATCAGTTTAGGGTTGCACATTAAAAAAGCACCACGAGTCTCTATGAAGATCTTATTTGCCAAGCTCCAATGCCTATAGTCTCTAATACAAAGTCGCTTCTAGAAGCACAACTAGGCAAATTCAAGAACCTTCTTAACACTTCATCAGCTAAGTACTTTCTCCACTACCAATATAAATATTTTGCCCATGGTAACAAAACATCTAAATTCATGCTGCAACACATTAAGCAAAGAAAGACACACAATTTTATACACAGAGTAATAGAACCTCGGATAGAGAAGTCTATGTCTTCCTTAGAAGACCAATTTAAGACATTATTGGTCTCTTTATGACCTCTCAGACCCCTCTCATAACTCCCAAATTCTTCCACCTTCTGACGCCATAAACATCTTTCTTTGTATTCTCTGACTTCCAACATCTCGGACAAACATCCTACATTCTCCATTTACAGCAGAGAAACTGACACTCCTCTGACAATCGCACAAAGGGAAGTGACCAGGCCCTTATGGCCTTCCAATGATATATTACATTACAGTCTGCCACTTTGTTTCCAATCCGAAACACATCAGACAGGGATGCCCCCTTTCTACTTTGATCTTTGTGTTAGTCATGGAGTCGTTATTACAAATAATCATACAGGACAAGCATATTAAAGGTGTAATAAGAAGAACTTAGTTTCCTCATAATGCCTCGTTTAAACTACCTTCAGGTACAGCTCATCCCTGTACCTTGACTCTATAATGTGATGTTCTTGAGAAATATTCACACATTTATATGGGCTGGGAAAAAGCCTTATATAGCCAGGTTGACCCTTGGTAAACCCAGACAATTTAGTGACATCAGTCTATCGAATCTTGAACTTTATGAAAAAACCACCCTCCTGTCACAAGTTATCGACTGGCTAGACTCCCCGGCCTACAAGTCTTGGGTTGCTATGAAACAATCCAATTTTCACAATTACTTCCATTGACTTCTTGTGGGAGTAGATTAAACTTGCAGTACAACAAATGATCTAAATCCTGTAGTCTAATGGTCACTCTCTTGGCATAAAGGTCTTTTCAGACCTCCCATAGTGGAATTCCTCTCCCCTCCCCTTAATGCAACTGACGGATAGTCTCAGCAGTGCTCCCACTCAATTTGTACTTCTCAAATTTTAGCTTTTTGTTTGCTTAATGAAAAGAGTAAAGTCATAGTCCCCCCCCTCTAATTTCATTTCTTCTCTCTTATATTTCCCATTATATCTTAAAACAGGACCTCATTCGACCATTGACTTGGTTTGAAGGTCTGATTTCCAACCCTAACCCCAACAGCATCCCCACCCTATAAAGCTTATATCTCAGTTCCACAAAAGACCCAGTTCCCCTGTTCTCATGGTGAAGACGAAACTGACGCTTTACCAGGTGGTACAAGACACCAGTTACCTGCTTGTATAGCACTTCTGCTTTGGACATATGTTGCAGGTGACAGTCGAATAGAGGCTCCTTTCTTCATATGTAGTGAACCTGCCCTCTGATACAGACTTGGTGGTCCGAGATCTTCAGCCAGTCCAATAAAATCTGTAACCTATCCATACGACTATTAACACAATTCGTTTTTCAGGGGCTCTCGCCAAACAACTCTGTCTCTTCGCTCCCTTACTGTTTTAAAATGCTTCTTATTGCTGCTTGCCTCCTTATACCAACTTATTGGCTCTCCACTGAACTGCTTTCCATAGCTCAATGGATTTGCACGGTTGAAGATATCTTGGCATAGGAAAGCTGTTCAATTGCCTGATTCATGATTAAGTGGTAAACATGAAAGACCTTTTGGAACTTTTGAAAACCCCATATCTACTTGCACCCCCCCCCCCCCACCACCACCACCTAGTCTGGACTTCCTCTGCTTCATTTTCAGATAGGACTGTTATGAGTCCCTTCCAACTTGGTCTGGTTGCAATAATTAGTTTAGTGTCCATCAAACCATACCTGTAAAAAGTTATTACAGTTGTCTTACAATATATGTTATAATAGATTGTTTTTAATAAAGTTTTATTTTTAAATATATATGTATTTTTTCCGAAAATCCATCTATCCAAACTACAAATGGAATATGGTCCAAATATTTCAAACAACTCAAACATACCTTTAGGAGTCCAAAGTGCTCTCCTTAGGTTAAGTTCATATATGGTAGATTTGCTGCAAACATTTCTGCAACTGCTCCAAGAGCTGAATGGAGTTTTTTGAATGTCTATGCACATGTTGCAGAATTAACCTGCTTCAATATTTTCTGCACTAAGTATGCTACAAGTGAATATAAACTTTTAACAAAACAAAGACAGTGTTGTAATTACATTGAGCTAACAGCCACATTGCAGTTGATGAGTAAGGGTCGATGAGTTTTCAAGAGTTAAAAATGCTCTTTCACAATACTTGAACTATGTAAACATATAGTATATGTTATCACATTGTTCATGCTGCATTTGGTGTATTTCAGCAGAATACCACTGGGGGGATATGCTGCTTACAATATGCAAAATGATTGGGGTTCAAAAACGACCATAGTAATATATGGAATATATTTGGTCAGTAAATTGTTCTGGGATTTGCATATTAATCTTATCTCTGCTGGTAAAGTTTTATCTGACAACAATTCTTTTGGTTGTGTCCAACATGAGCAATCAGAACTGTGAAATTGGCTCTGAGTAGAGATGAGCGAGCAGTAAAATGCTCGGGTGCTCGTTATTCGATTCGAACTTTTCCCGATGCTCGGGTGCTCGTTTTGAGTAACGAACCCCATTGAAGTCAATGGGAGACTCGAGCATTTTTTGCAGGGGACCAAGGCTCTGCCTAGGGAAGGCTGGGTGAAAACCTGGAAACCTCAGAAAATGATGGAAACACTACGGAAATGGACAGGAAACAGCAGGGGCAGCATGCATGGATGCCTCTGAGGCTGCTTAATCCCACCATTTCCCCTAAATTCTCAGGCAACAGCCTGGTGGTTATCCTCATGGCAATTGTGCTCACCCAGACCAAGAAAGGCGATGCAAATACCCATCACATGTTAGGGAAGCACCCAACTAGGTGCAACGAAGGTCCATCACCGCCTGCAGGTGACACCACTGCTCATGCTGGCACTGCAGCTAAAATCAAGTTTAGTATCTGTTCTTATCAGTTGCTGTGGCTGTTGGATGTATAGTGGTGAGCATAGCTGCTTCCCAAGCATCTAAAAAATAAATCAGTACAATATCTAATACGTCCACCTACCCGGGTAAATTGTTTGGAGAGAGGGCCTGTAGGTGGGGGGGAAGGAGGTTTCGCTGGAAGAGCCAGGGGAGTGCCCCCTGGGCTAGCGTGTGTGGTGGTGACAACAGCCGGATGTAGTTAGAATGACGACACAGGACCCCAACTTAAAAATTTAGCATCAACCGGTATAGTCGTAAGTTATGAGATTGATAAATTGTGGTATGTCTTCTATGTATACTACTCAGTTTAATACCGTATATGGCAGCTATCCAGAAAAATAGTTTGTAGAGAGAGAGAGAAAGATAGGACAAAGAAGTAAATTGTTTGGAGAGAGGGCCTGTAGGTGGGGTGGCAGGCTGGGGGGAAGGAGGTTTCGCTGGAAGAGCCAGAGGAGTGCCCCCTGGGCTAGCGTGTGTGGTGGTGATAACAGCCGGATGTAGTTAGAATGACGACGCAGGACCCCAACTTAAAAATTTAGCATCAACCGGTACAATTGTCAATTATGAGCTACATCAAGTGTGGCATGACTTTTAAATGGATATTGCATGTGGTCACGTACTCCCTGGAACCCCATAGTCACCCCTTCCCTGATGTGCTAGCCCAGAACATTTTCTGCCCTAATTCGCAAGACCTTTTGCTGTTTCCGTGTGCTGACAGTGGGGATTTACCAGTGTTGTCTGAGGAGGTGGTGGACAATGGCGAGACACAGGTGTCGGGGGGTGAGGTAGTTGTATGGGAAGCAAGTTACAGTGGGACTCCTTGGGGGGGAATTTCTCAGGATGGGACAGATTCAACTTGGGTGGATCAGGCACAGGAACAGATGAATTTTTGGGGGGTTTATTTAACTTTTATTTAGCAAAAATAACCACAGAGATATTTATTCGTTATCTTCTCTGCGCAGTCTGGCTTAGGGATTCGTCACTTTGATGGCGAGCTGTGCCGCTCTCTCCACAATGGTCTGTAGGTTCTTAGATGGAGACTTTGTCGGCGATTTCAGTACAGAAGGACTTGTTGCTCATCAACAGAACCTCGACCTCCTTGACATTGTGGACAAGGAATTTGCGGGTGGACCAGGAATTTGCGGAACCCTGTGGGCAGCATGTGTTTGTTCTTCTATTTGCTAGCGTATCCAATGTTGGGCAATATAGATTCCCAAGTAATATTATTTTTCACACCTATCCCAAAAATAAAAATGTATGCAGTTTGTGCAAATAAAACTGGAAACTGGAATTGGAGAGAGGGCCTGTAGGTGGACCTCCGGAAAAATTGTTTGGAGAGAGGGCCTGTAGGTGGAACTCCGGAAAAATTGTTTGGAGAGAGGGCCTGTAGGTGGAACTCCGGAAAAATTGTTTGGACAGAGGGCCTGTAGGTGGAACTCCGGAAAAATTGTTTGGAGAGAGGGCCTGTAGGTGGAACTCCGGAAGAATTGTTTGGACAGAGGGCCTGTAGGTGGACCTCCGGAAAAATTGTTTGGAGAGAGGGCCTGTAGGTGGAACTCCGGAAAAATTGTTTGGACAGAGGGCCTGTAGGTGGAACTTCCGAAAATTGTTTGGAGAGAGGGCCTGTAGGTGGGACCTCCGGAAAAATTGTTTGGAGAGAGGGCCTGTAGGTGGAACTCTGGAAAAATTGTTTGGAGAGAGGGCTGTAGGTGACCTCCGGAAAAATTGTTTGAAGAGAAGGCCTGTAGGTGGACCTCTGGAAAAATTGTTTGAAGAGGGGGCCTGTAGGTGGACCTCCGGAAAAATTGTTTGAAGAGAGGGCCTGTAGGTGGACCTCCGGAAAAATTGTTTGAAGAGAGGGCCTGTAGGTGGACCTCCGGAAAAATTTTTTGGAGAGAGGCCTGTAGGTGGACCTCTGGAAAAATTGTTTGAAGAGAGGGGCCTGTAGGGGGCCCTCCTGAAAAATTGTGCTAAAAGAGTGCCAGTTGGACCTCTAAAAAATGGCGTTTTTTGGGTCAGCGTTAGGCAAAGACGATATGTAGAGGAGGAGGAGTAGGAGGAGGAGTAGGAGGAGGAGTAGAGAAGAGGAATCGGATACATAAGTTATTTAAATCTTTAGCTGCTTTCCCCCGGAGGAGATTTGAATTCCGGTGAAATCCAGGCTTTGTTCATTTTAATAAGCGTCAGCCTGTCAGCGCTGTCAGTTGACAGGCGTGTACGCTTATCGGTGATGACGCCACCAGCTGCACTGAATACCCGCTCTGACAGCACGCTAGCGGCAGGGCAGGCCAGCACCTCCAAGGCGTACAGCGCCAGTTCAGGCCACGTGTCCAGCTTTGAAACCCAGTAGTTGTATGGAGCAGAGTGATCGCTACGGACGTTGGTATGGTCAGCTAGGTACTCCCTCACCATCTTTCTGTACAGCTCCCCCCTACTCTGCCTAGACTGGGGACAGGTGACAGTGTCTTGCTGGGGTGACATAAAAGTGGCAAAGGCCTTGGAGAGCGTTCCCCTGCCAGTGCTGGACAAGCTGCCTGCTCGCCTCCTCTCCCCCGCTACTTGGCCCACAGAACCATGCCCTCTGCCGCTAGCGGCGTCAGATGGGAAGAATTGTTTCAGCTTGTGCACCAGGGCCTGTTGATATCTATTCACTCTCATACTCCTTTCCTCTGCAGGGATGAGAGTGGAAAGGTTCTGCTTGTACCGTGGGTCCAGGAGAGTGAACACCCAGTAATCGGTGTTTGAAAAAATTCTTCTAACGCGAGGGTCACGGGAAAGGCAGCCTAACATGAAGTCTGCCATGTGCGCCAGAGTCCCAACACGTAAGAATTCCCTCTCCTCACTGGCCTGACTCTCCATTTCCTCCTCCTCCTCCTCCAAGTCCTCCTCTTCAGCCCATACACGCTCAAGAGTTAAGGACTGAGCACTGGTACCCTCTACTGTCTAGCCGACATTCTCCTCCTCTTCCTCCTCATCCTCATCCCCCTCCTCCGATACGTGCTGAGAAACAGAACGGAGGGTGCTCTGGCTATCAAGCGACGTATCTTCCTCCACCGTCTCTTGTGACAAGCGCAAAGCATCCGACTTGATGCTGAGCAGTGAGTTTTTCAACAGGCAAAGCAGCGGGATGGTGAGGCTGATAATGGCGGCATCGCCGCTGACCATCTGTGTTGACTCCTCAAAGTTGCTTAACACCTGGCAGATATCAGACATCCACGTCCACTCCTCATTGTAGACTTGAGGAATCTGAGAGACCTGACTACCAGTTCTGGTGGAAGATGACATCTGGCAGTCTACAATCGCTCTGCGCTGCTGGTAAACTCTGGATAACATGTTTAATGTGGAATTCCATCTCGGGGGCACGTCGCACAACAGTCGGTGAGCGGGCAGTTGTAGGTGGCGCTGCGCTGCCCTGAGAGTGGCAGCATCTGTGTTCGACTTGCGGAAATGCGCACAGATGCAGCGCACATTGGTGAGCAAATCAGACAGATTGGGGTATGTCTTGAGGAAACGCTGAACTATTAGATTGGACACGTCGGCCAGGCATGGTACATGTGTCAGTCTGCCGAGTTGCAGAGCCGCCACCAGGTTACACCAGTTGTCACACACAACCATGCCTGGCTTGAGGTTCAGCGGTGCCAGCCACAGATCGGTCTGCGCCGTGATGCCCTGCTGGCGCTTACCCACGGCACTGCTGCTGCGCCTAGAGCTACCGACTGAAGGTGCCGTGCCCACGGATGGTAATTCGGTGGAGGAGGAGGAGGCATAGTACGTCTGAGAGACCGTGACCGAGGTAGGCCCCGCAATCCTCGGTGTGGGCAGTACATGAGCGGCCCCAGGGTCATTCTCGGTCCCAGCCTCCACCAAGTTAACCCAATGTGCCGTCAGTGAGATATAGTGTCCCTGCCCGGCAGCACTTGTCCACGTGTCCGTGGTTAGGTGGACCTTCTCAGAAACAGCGTTGGTCAGGGCACGGATGATGTTCTGTGACACGTGCTGGTGTAGGGCTGGGACGGCACATCGGAAAAAATAGTGGCGGCTGGGGACGGAATACCGAGGGGCAGCCACCGCCATGAGATTGCGAAAGGCCTCGGTCTCTACCAGCCTATAGGGCAGCATCTCCAGGCTAAGCAATTTGGAGATGTGGACGTTGAGGGCTTGGGCATGTGGGTGGGTGGAACTGTATTTCCTCTTGCGCTCCAGCGTCTGCTGTAAAGACAGCTGAACGCTGCGCTGGACACGTTGGTGGACACTGTGGAGGATCGTTGAGGCGAAGGTGTGGTTTTCCGGGGGTGCTCGTGCCGGGGTCCTGGGAAGGGGTTGACTAGCAGAGGCAGCGAGTGACGCAGGGGGTTGACTAGCAGAGGCAGCGAGTGACACAGGGGAAGGAGCAGTGGTGTGACCCGCAGGAGGTGGTGAACGGCCTTGGTTCCATTGAGTGGGGTGTTTAGCACTCATATGCCTGCGCATGCTGGTGGTGGTTAGGCTAGTAGTGGTGGCACCCCTGCTGATCCTGGTGTGGCACAGGTTGCACACCACAGTCCGTCGGTCATCCTCACTTTCTTTAAAGAACCTCCAGACTTGCGAACATCTAGGCCTCGCCACGGGAGCTTCACTACGTGAAACAGTTGCTGCTGATGCACCAGCTCTGGCCCTGCTTCTCCCTCTGGCCACACCACTGCCTCTTACAACCTGTTCTGGTGCAGCACTCGCCTCCGCCTCAGAAGCACTGTCTTCACTCGGCATATCAACCCAGCTCGGGTCAGTCACCTCGTCATCCTCCGATTCCTCAGTCTGCTCCCCCCTCGGAATTCCTCCCCTTACAACAACTTCACCACTGTCTGACAACCGTGTCTCCTCATCGTCCGACACCTCTTTACAAACTTCTTCCACTAACTCAACATTGTCATTATCATCATCATCACCCACAGACTGCGACAGTTGGAACACTTGGGCATCGGGAAAGAGGTCAGCAGCAACCTGAGAAGTGGTTTGTGACTCTGGGAAGGGTCCAGAAAACAGTTCCTGAGAGTATGCCGGATCGCATTCCAAATTTTCCTGGGAGGGGGCAGACTGGGGGGAAGGAGGTTGAGGTGGAGGAGACAGAGGAGTGCTCCCTTGGGTAACGTGGGTACACTGCGTGGAAGACTGACTGGCGGACAAATTACTTGAAGCATTATCCACAATCCACGAGATCAGCTGTTCGCACTGTTGTGGTTTCAACAGTCCTCTACCATTTGTCCCTGTAAGTTGAGACATGAAGCTAGGGAGTGTAGCTCTGCTGCGTTCCACAGCTCCCTCATCAGCAGGTTCTGTCTCACCCTGCCCAGGACCACAGCCTCTTCCCCCTGCAGTAATTGACTGCCCACGCCCACGCCCTCGTCCTCGAACCTAAGCCCTGGGGTTCCACATTTTCTGTATATAATTGTATTCTATTAAAAAAATAAAATAAATGGGCCTGGTGTACTGAAACCCACAAACTTGTTCAGTCTGGTTTAATTTTGTGACGTACAGAAAGTGTCACCTGGACAGTATATACGGTTTGGAGTGAGTATACTGAACTGTGTCACACAGAAAGGTTACACGCAGCTGTGTGAAATGGATTTGTATCACTCAGCTAAAACAACAAAAAAAATTATTTTTTTTTATTTTTTTTTTTCTATTTTTTTCTTTTAGTTTTGTTTGTTTGGGAACGTGACGTGCAGAAACTATCATACAGCTGACTGACACCCTAATGACGGTGGCTATTTAGACTGCTGCGACCCAGACAAATGTCGCACAGAGATTTTTAGGATCAAGCTATATATACGTGACAGGTAGCAGGTGACTTGGTTGTATTTTGTGACGTACAGAAAGTGTCACCTGGACAGTATATACAGTTTGGAGTGAGTATGCTGAACTGTGTCACACAGAAAGGTTACACGCAGCTGTGTGAAATGGATTTGTATCACTCAGCTAAAACAACAAAAAACTAATTTTTTTTCTATATTTTTTTGTATTTTTGTTTTTTTGGGAACATGACGTGCAGAAACTATTGTAGAGCTAACTGACACACTACTGACATTAGCTATTTAGACTGCGACCCAGACAAATGTCGCACAGAGATTTTTGGGATGAAGCCATACACGTGACAGGCAGAAAATGACTTGGTTGTATTCAGTGACATACAGAAAGTGTCACCTGGACAGAAAATAGTGAGTGTACTGAACTGTGACACACAGAATGGTTCGACACTGCTGTGTGCAATGGATTTGTATCACTGAGATATAACATAAAAAAATAAAAGGGGGTTATACATGGCGTTAGCTGCACTACTAGTGCCAGCCAGCCAAGTGACAAAAAAAAAAAAAATGTCTTCTAGCCCATAGAAGGGCTGTTGGGTTCTTTGTAGGTGATCCCTGCCTAACAGACAACTAAATGCAGGCCCTAACACTGTCCCTGAAAGGCAGCAGCTCTATCCCTAACGACATCCAGACGGCATCTGAGCCGAGCACCACGGCCAGTCGGTAGTATATTCCAGGGTCACCTGATCAGGCCAGCCAACCCCTGCTATCGACATGTAAGGGCCCCACGTGATGCTGGGTGGTACGCAGAGTCTCCTGGCTTGTGATTGGCTGTGTTTATAGGCGCCAAAAAAGCACGATGCGGAAGTTGCCATTTCCTCGAGCATGGCGAGATACTCGTCCGAGCAGCGAGCACTTACAAGTACCCTAATGCTCGAACGAGCACCAAGCTCGGACGAGCATGCTCGCTCATCTCTAGCTCTGAGCTATAACATAATTCAAGACTAATAGAAGATAAGTAATGTACGGTACTTACAAAGTAACCCAGCTTTTTGTGCAGAATGTATTTGTATATAAACCATAAAATAGTGTACCAACGGGAGCATATTGTTAATTTAAACTATATGCTATTTTTTGTCTTCTCAATCTCCTAAATTGGTGGCTGTCACTGTGGTAATATTACTTTTGTATTAAATGAACTGTGAATTAACATATTATTTTGACATGAAGAACATTGTGCAACATTGAAGAGAGTTGTGCAGAAGAGACATATTCAAGTGAATGGGACAAATAATTGTAATTACCCTGCACCACCTCTGTAAGCAAAATGACACACAGTTTAATATTGAAGAATAAGCAGCACCTGGACAAACACCTCCACCTCTTCCAACAACTGATCATGGGGGGTGTTGGGAGTTTGACCCCCATCGACCAGACATTGATATTAATATTGATCAATATGTACCTTCTGCACAACCTCTTTAATATTTTTGTTACATTGTCAAAAAAAACTATACATTAAATAGTATTAGTTTAATAGAACACAACTTTTTTTTGTTCAGAACATAATGTTCTGCTTCAAACACAGTGACTCAATTAATTGAAGGTTAAACATAAGTAAAAGATATTTTATCATAATACCTGGTGCCTTCCAGCCAAGTGCCTCCCTTATTAAAGCTATTCTAGAGTGAAATGTGTGTACCGCTAATGTTTCATGCTGTAGACTGTACTCTCATAATGTATTATTCAGTACAGTTTATGATAGCAATAGACATTCAATACAACATACGGTAGTGAACTATAAAAGTGTTAGCAGTTAAAATAAACATCACATACAGTATTAACCCCTTCAGAACCCAGTCAGTTTTCACCTTCAGGACGCAGCATACAATAATTTTGCAATTTTGACATGTGTCACTTTATATAGTAATAACTTTGGAATGCCTTTATAAGGTTGAGCGAACCAGTTCAGACTAATCCAAGTTCTGTCCAAATGTTGCTATTTTTGGACAGCAGATGAGCCCAAATATTCTGGATTCATTTTGGATTAATCCACTAAAACAGTGTGTTTTAGTGTGGAGGTGGCAGCATTAGTCAGGACACCACAGAGTGGTACAACGACAGTGTGGAGGTGGCAGTGGCAGCAGCTGTAGCATCAGGAGACTACAGAGTGGTTCAACAACAGTGTGGAGGTGGCAGTGTCAGCAGCTATAGTATCAGGAGACCACAGAGTGGCACGACGACAGTGTGGAGGCAGCACCAGCGGCAGCAGCAGCAGACTACATAGTGGCAAGAAGACAGTGTGGAGGCAGCAGTAGCATAAGGAGACCACAGAGTGGCACAATGACAGTGTGGAGGCAGAAGTAGCATCAGGAGACCACAGGGGGCACGACGACAGTGTGGAGGTGGCAGTAGCATCAGGAGCAGCATACAGAGTGGCACAGCGACAGTGTGGAGATGGCAGTGGCAGCAACTGTAGCATCAGGAGACCAAAGGGTAGCATGACAACAGAGTGGAGGCAGCACCAGCAGAAGCAGACTACAGAGTGGCACGACGACAGTGTGGAGGCAGCATTGGCAGCAGTTGTAGCATCAGGAGATGACAGTGTGGGGGTGGCAGTGGCAGCAGACTACAGAGTGACACGACAACAGTGTGAAGGCAGCATCAGCGTCAGCAGCAGACTACAGAGTGGCACTACGACAGTGTGGAGGTAGCAGTGGCAGCAGCTGTAGCATCAGGAGACGACAGAGTGGTACGACGACAGTGTGGAGGTGGCAGTGGCAGCAGACTACAGAGTGACACGACGACAGTGTGAAGGCAGCATCAGACTACAGAGTGGCATGACGACAGTGTAGAGGTGGCAGTGGCAGCAGACTACAGAGTGGCACGATGACAGTGTGGAGGTGGCAGTGGCAACAGCAGACTGCAGAGTGGCACGACGACAGTGTGGAGGAGCACTTGGCATCAGATGAGTGGCATCAGGCGGGTGGCAGCATCAGAATAGTGGTTTAGACAGGTAGCCAGAAGAAACTGGTCTCTAGTCAAGGCATCATGGATGATCTAATCTGATGCATCAGGCATTGGTGGGTGGAAATCCTGGCTGATGCACTCCTAATTCATCTTGACAAAGGTCAAGACATTTTGGGTGGACAGGCGAGTTCTCCTTGGGGTAACTATGGCCCCCACCACACTAAACACCCACTCTGATGCCACACTACTGGCCGGGCAGGACAGCATTTCAAGAGCAAACTCGGCCAATTGTGGCCACAAATCCAATTTGGCTGCCCAGTAGTCCAGTGGATCTTCAATGAAGGGTGGCAGGGTGCTGATGTCATGCTGCTGTCACCATACTGATGTGGCTGGGGGTGTCTGATGTCATTTGCGATGAAGTCGAAGACTGAGTCAACCATTCAAGGACAGCTGGGTTGCTGGTCAAGACACGACCGGGAGCTCAAGCCTCTCAAAGTGACCCCTGCTGCCATGCCCCCTTACTCTGATGTGACCTGTGCCTGTGCCAAAAACATTTAGGCCTCTGCCACTCCCCTGTGCAGTGCCTGTCACTTTTCCATCTGACATACTGTTAACCCCTTAAGGCCGAAGCTACTTTTACACTTAATGCCGAAGCCACATTTTTAAAATCTGCCATGTGTCACTTTATCAATTCATAACTTTGGGATTCTTTCACCGATTCGACTGATTCCAAGATTGTTTTTTCGTGACACATTGTACTCCACGACAGTGGTAAATTTGAGTCAATATAAATCACCTTTATTTATAAAAAAATCCTAAATTTACAGAAAATTTGGAAAAATTTGTAATTTTCAAACTTTGAATTTCTCTGCTATTAAGGCAGATAGTGATCCCTCACAAAATAGTTATTACTTTACATGTCCCATATGTCTAATTTATGTTGCCATCATTTTGTAGATGTAATTTTATTTTTTGGGGATGTTAGAAGGCTTAGAATTTTAGAATCAATTCTTCAATTTTTTTAGAAATTTTCCAAAACCATTTTTTTAAGCACCAGTTCAGTTCTGAAGTCACTTTGTGGGCTAACATAATAGAAACCACCATAAATGACCCATTTTAGAAACTACACCCCTCAAGGTTTTCAAAACTAATTTTACAAACTGTGTTAACCCTTTATGTATTCCACAAGAATTAAAGGAAAATTGAGATGACATTTCAAAATTTCACTTTTTTTGCAGATTTTCCATTTTAATCCATTTTTTCCTGTAACAAATCAAGGGTTAATAGCAAAAAAAACGTCAAAAATTATTACCCTGATTCTGCGATTTACAGAAACACCCCGCATGTGATTGTAAACTACTGTATGGGCGCATGGCCAAGCGCAGAAGGAAAGGTGCGCCAGATGGTTTTTGGAGGGCGGATTTTGCTGGACTGGTTTTGAGACACCATGTCCCATTTGAAGCCCCCCCGATGCACCCCTACAGTAGAAACAACCAAAAAGTGCCCATATTTTGGAAACTAAGGGATAAGGTGAGTGTTATTGATACTATTTTGGGGAACATATGATTTTTGATCACTTTATATTACACTTTTTGTTAGGCAAGGTAAACAAAAATGGCTGTTCTGGCTGTTTTTTTTTTTTTTTTACTGTGTTCACCTGAGGGGTTAACTAATGTGATATTTTTGTAGAGAAGGTTGTTACGAACGTGGCAGTACCTAACATGTATAGTTTTTTTTTTTATTTAAGTTTTACACAATAATATCATTTTTGAAACAAAAAAAATCATGTTTTAGTGTCTCCATTGTGAGAGCTGTAGTTTTTTTATTTTTTGGGCAATTGTCTCAGGTAGGGGCTCATTTTTTGCGGGAAGAGGTGACGGTTAGATTGGTACTATTTTGGGGGGCATATGCCTTTTTGATCGCTTGGTATTACACTTTTTGTGATGTAAAGTGACAAAAAATGGCTTTTTTGACCGTTTTTATTTTATTTTTTTTTACTGTGTTCACCTGAGGGGTTAACTCATGTGATATTTTTGTAGAGCAGGTTGTTACGGACGTGGCGATACCTAACATGTATAGTTTTTTAATTTATTTAAGTTTTACACAATAATTTCATTTTTGAAACAAAAAAAATCCATGTTTTAGTGTCTCCATTGTGAGAGCTGTAGTTTTTTTATTTTTTGGGCGATTGTCTCAGGTAGGGGCTCATTTTTTGCGGGAAGAGGTGACGGTTAGATTGGTACTATTTTGAGGGGCATACGCCTTTTTGATCGCTTGCTATTACACTTTTTGTGATGTAAAGTGACAAAAATAGCTTTTTTGAACCTGTTTTTATTTTTTTACGGTGTTCACCTGAGGGGTTGGGACATGTGATATTTTTGTAGAGCAGGTTGTTACGAACGTGGCGATACCTAACATGCTTGGGGTATTTTTTATCTTTTTTTACTAATTTCAAATTTGAGTTTTGGGGGGAAAAAGGGATTTTTTTTAACACTTTTTTTTTACACTTTTTTTATTTTTTTACACTTTTTTTTACACTTTCTTAGACTCAGACCCACTTGGTTCTTGAAGATCCAGTGGGTCTGATTGTTCTATAATACACTACAGTACACTGTATAGTGTACTGCAGTGCATTTTCACTCTTGCTAAGCCTTGTCAGGCTCCTGCCTTTAGCAGGAGCCTGATGAGGCTTAGCTTACACCATGGCAACCGAGACGCTTCTGAAAGCGTCTGGTTGCCATGGTAACCATCGGGACGCTGCCACAGCAGAGCAGCGTCCCGATGGAAGGGAGAGGGAGCTTCCTCCCTCTCATCTGGCCACACCATCGGCGCTGCCAGCGCCCAATGGGAGAGGGAGGGAGCTCCCTCCCTGTTAACCCCTTCCATACAGCGGTCCCTACGGACCGCGGCATGGAAGGGGTTAAACTGCTGACATCGGTGCCAGCACCGATGTCAGCAGTTTCAAGCAGAGTATCAGCTGTATGCTGATACTCTGCTTGAAAACGCTCGGCCATCCTGAAATATTATTGCGGGCGGCACTCCAGCCGCCTGCCCGCCCGCTATATCTCCCCACCCACCCACCCAAACGGCCATCAGAGAAAACAGTGGGGTGGGGGGGATATATATATTTTATATTGTTAATTTATTTTTTTTTTTCATTTTACAGTTTATTGCAGCTACGATCGCTGCGATTGGCTAGTCTGAACAGACTAGCCAATCACAGCGATCGCTAGCCCGGGACCGCCCCCATTGGTCCCGGGCTGGTTAGCTGAGACCCCTGGCTGTAAGTAACAGCCGGGGTCTCAGCACTGTCACCATGTCATCAGACATGGTGACAGTTTAATGCCATGACGGCTTATCCCGTCATGGGGCGGCAAGCGGCTCCTGCCCATGACGGGATAAGCCGTCATTCGGCGTTAAGGGGTTAAATAAATAAATAAATAACTAAATAAAAATGAAATTAAAACACGCTACAAAGGGCTGTATTTTTCCCACTTCAGCACACAATGGCTAATAAGTTTTTTCCCACCACTAATAAATGATAGATGGCTTATCAGCATATAAATTTGGAGCTGAAGGCTAAAAAAACATTATTTTTATTTGCCACTAATACACGCTACAAAGGGCTGTAATTTTCCCACTTCAGCACATAATGGCTAATACGTTTTTTTCCACCACTAATAAACAACTAAAGGCTTTACAAAATATAACTTCGGCGCTGTACGCCAAATAAAACTTTTTTTTTGCCACTGATACACGCTACAAAGGTGTGTAATTTTCCCACTTCACCACACAATGGTTAATAAGTCTTTTTTTCCACCACTAATAAACAATAGAAGGCTTTACAAAATATAACTTCGGCGCTGTATGCCAAGTAAAACTTTTTTTGCCACTAATACACGCTACAAAGGACTGTAATTTTCCCACTTCAGCACATAATGGCTAATACGTTTTTTTCCACCACTAATAAACAACTAAAGGCTTTACAAAATATAACTTCGGCGCTGTACGTCAAATAAAACTTTTTTTTGCCACTGATACACGCTACAAAGGTGTGTAATTTTCCCACTTCACCACACAACGGCTAATAAGTCTTTTTTTCCACCACTAATAAACAACAAAAGGCTTTACAAAATATAAATTCAAAATAGGGGATTTGTTTTCTGTAAATAACAATGGCCTTAGACGTAAGGCCTTAGGCCTTAGTTGTATTGATTATAGATTCATATATTTATTAACATGGCTGGACCTATTCTTTAAATTGATATTTACACCATTTTGTGAAGCAGATATGAAATGTTACTGTGGTAAACTAGGGTCATAAGTGGAGATGAGCGAAGTTTTGAAAAATTCGATTTGGCAGCTTTTGCAGAGTTTACCTAGAAATTTGATTAGTTATGAATTAATTTGTCACAAATCACTCTAAATCAGGAATACCCAGGCCACTCTGTCTTTACAGTCACATGGAATGGCCATGCTTTGGGCTGTGTTGAACCACACAGCCAATTTTATTTAATAATGAAGACTGACGGAGACAGCATGGGTTGAGGGTTTTATAGGGCTGACTGGTTTTATCTACGGATTGGCTGGCTGCACGGCATTATGGGTGATCTTGCGTTCCCAGGCTTGTCTCCTCTACACTTAGTTTTGCTTTGTAAAACGTGCAGCTGTCTTACATTTAGACCTTTTTGCTACATCTAAAGCATGCGTAGAAATTGGCCCGTCCCCGTCCACGCCTACACCATGCCCACAATTTTGGACCTGGCATGAGCGGGGCGAAGTCACAGATAAAGTCACAACTAACCATTGCACCGCTATCTGCACCTGAAATACGCCTAATTTAGATGTATTTCAGTATAGTAAATTACCCCCTTAGTGTATATCCTATCTTTAGGAGAGGTGATAAGTTGCCAATACTTCTCAATTTTTTTAATTGCTTCAGTTAAACAGGCACTAGAGGCACCCGTACATAATTGAAAAGTTGCTCAAAATGAACAATTTTAACCATGGACAATCAGCTGTCAATTACCGTTTGTAAATATTCCTATATCATACACCCTTCTCTTTAAGCATGTGTTGACACAAAGGTGACTTGTCCCTGGTAATAAAGGGATAAGGTGAAATTCAACCCCATCCTTCTGGCCCCAATCATAATCTGTGTTTGATAGAGTTTGGAAACTCCACAGTTAGTTCTCTTATGAATTGAGAGAAGCAGCCAATTATCTGCTATGGTGTACATTCTACAGGACTTTTATATTGATAGCCTATCCAAAGATAGGCCATTAATGTGATATAGTTGGGAATCTGATTAGTTGTTGCCGAGTCGCTGCATCTCCAGAAATAGGGGCTAGAACTACATAGCCCTATAAATGTATAACCATTGGTCACTTTTTTTTTAACCACTGAGTTTGACAGATCAGTTAAAAGAGTATACAGCTGCTATACAGTGGCATCTTTTATGATGTTTTCTTAAAAATGTATCTGTGTTTAGTAGGGCACAAACATGAACAGAGCCTTATCTGCAGATTATAACTACTAGTTTACAAGATTGCTTTTTAAGAGACATATCTTAATAAATGGATCTTGATAGCTTTGCCAGAGGCTTCCTGGCAAGCACATCTCTTTCCCAATATTGATGTTTCATAGGGAAATCTTATCAGATGACACATTACTTTTGTCCGTAGATAAAATGAAACTGACACAAACACAATTTCATTATTTTTGGGAAGGGTAAACACAAGAACAATCTATAATATGGTAAGTTTTCATTGTCAGACAAATAGTTTATATATAGTAACTAGCAGAAGAACTCAGCTTTGCATGGGTATATTTCATCTATTTCATTTAATGTTTTTGTGTGTCGTTAAGATATCGACATTATAAACCCTGTCCCCTTAATAGTGAACTCCACATCCCCCCATAATAGTGACCTCTACAGTACCCTGTCCCTTAACAGTGAACGCGACAGCCCCCTACACCTTAACACTGACCCCCCCACAGTGCCCCGCCTCCTTAAAATAGGACCTCCATAGCAGCCCATCCCCTTAACTTTGACCTTCACAGCAGCCTGCCCCTTTAACAGTGAGTTTCACAGCACCCCACTCCCTTGGCAGTGACCTCCTTAGGGGCCCGCCCCTTAACACTGCCCTCCATAAGGGACCGTCTCCTTTTCTGTGACTACCACTGTTCCTTGCCCCTTTAACAGAGACCTCCACAGCACCCGTCCATTTAACTGTGACTGCCATATTACCCCGTTCCCATAACAGTAACTTCCACAGTACCGTGCTCCCTTAACAGTGACCTCACAGTACCCTGCTACCTTAACAGTGACCTCCACAGCAGCTGCCCCTTTAATTATGGCCCCTGCCTCCTTAACAGTGACCTCCACAGTGCCCGTCCCTTTAACAGTGACCTTCACAGCAGCCTGCCCCTTAACAGTAATATCCACAGTGAATGTCCCTTTAACAGAGACCTCCACTGTACCCGTCCCTTTAACAGTGACCTCCACAGTGCCCGCCCCTTTAACAGTGACCTTCACAGCAGCCTTCCCACTTAACAGTAACATCCACAGTGAATGCCCCTTTAACAGTGACCTCCACAGTGCCTGCCCCTTTAACAGTGACCACCACAGCATCTGCCCCTTTAAGAATGGCCCCTGCCACCTTAACAGTGACTTCCACAGCAGCTGCCCCTTTAATAGTGGCCCCTGCCCCCTTAAAAGTGAACTTCACAGCGCCCTGCCCTTTAAGTCTAGGGCTACACGATGAATTGTGTTTTGTGTAGCTATTTACCTGAGCTCTTCAGCTGGCTGCTAATTAACTGGCTGGGTTGTTATGGAAACCTGTTTGTATGTGGAGAGTATGGCAGTTGGGATTTGAAGAGAAAGACTTCCAGGCTAATATTGGCGAATGTAGGTCATTTTTTGGGAATATCTCAGGAACAGTAAGTCCTAGAGTGCTGAGACCCGGTCTAAAACCTTCCCGGACAGATGGACAGACAGACAGACAAACCCATTTTTATAATATAAGAAAATATAGTAACATGCTGTAGTTTTTATGGCTGAAAAAAGACATCCATCCATCCAGTTCGGCCTGTTATCCTGCAAGTTGATCCAGAGGAAGGCAAAAAACCCCTGTGAGGTAGAAGCCAATTTTACTCATTTTAGGGGGGAAATATCCTTCCAGACCACAATCAGGCAATCAGAATAACTCCCTGGATCAACGATCCCTCTCTAGTAACTATAACCTGTAATATTATTACACTCCAGAAATACATCCAGGCCCCTCTTGAAGTCTTTTAGTGAATTCACCATCACCACCTCCTCAGGCAGAGAGATCCATAGTCTTACTGCTGTTACCGTAAAGAATACTCGTCTATGTTTGTGTAGAAACCTTCTTTCCTTTAGATGTAGAGGATGTCCACTCGTCAGAGTCACGGGTAGAAATAGATGATGAGAAATACTTACCCTTTAGTACCCCACTAGTGACAGTGACCCAATCTGAGTGTGTATCATTAATAACCACCCTCTGTTTTCTATCACTGAGGCATTTACTTACCCACATAAAGGCATTTTTCCCCAGTCCAAGCATTCTCATTTTATATACTAACCTTTTATGTGGCATAGTATCAAATGCTTTTGATAAGTCAAGACTGACTCACCCTGGTCAAGTCTAGAACTTAACTCCTTATAGAAACTGATTAAATTAGTTTACATGACCAATCTCTCTTGAAGCCATGCTGATACGGAATTATTCAATTATTTTCATTGAGGTACTCCAAGATAGCATCTCTTAGAAAACCTTCAAACAGTTTACCCACAACAGATGTTAAACTTACCAGCCTACAGTATAGTTTCTGGGCTCTGTTTATGACCCCCTTTTTTGCACCACATTTGCTAAGCTCCAATCCTGTGGAACGCTCTCTGTCAATATAGAGAAATAAATAAGGGTCTGTCTATGACATAAGAGTTTGTCTATTACATTACTCAATTCTCTTAGGATACGAGTGATACTTAGTTGTTTCCTACCAATAAGTGTATTTACCATCATAATGGGAAGTTATTACCATTATTTAAAAAGTCACTTGTCATCAGAATTAATCTATAGAGCTATTTACTGTACATGTTCCTACTGTTCAGAAACTGGAGTAAAATCATATTTGAAAATGTACTTTACTGGTATCAACTGGTAGCTCCTGGAGTCATTGGGGAGTTGCACTGCATGAGGCCATTCATTGAGTCTTCCTCCAAACTCCTGCCCATCTATTGTAGCTCTTATAAACCTCCCCCTGCCTCTAAAAGACACCATTGGTTTTCTTGCATCAATGCCTGACCCTGTGAAATCTCATGCAAGCACAGACGACATCCTTGTACTGCCATGATAAATAATAGGTCATTTTTGGACACATTTGTTTAAAGGACGTTAAATTATCAGTCAAATAATTAGCAGAAGCTTTACAACACAGAGAACGTTGATGTTAGCACCTTGAAAATCAGCCAGTCCAAGTTGTCCAGCTTGGAACCTCAATAATCAGTTGTAATTTATAGGGAAATCTATTTATAAGGATATAATTCTCTACAGCAACCAAAGTGCCAAGAAATCATTACAGAAAGTAATTTGAAATCAAAAGTCTGCCCTTATAATGATAGGGAGACAATGGATCCTCCAGTAAAGGAAGCACTATTTGCAGCCTCTCTATACTCAAGGTAGTATATGAAGATGATAATTCTATTGTATAATAGAGCATTCCCTGTCTATATATGTGACGTTTGAATGTAAAATGATTGCAGTCATGTTACTGCTTTGCTCATTCTGCTCCAAATAATGTCTTCCTATTATGTTGAAGAGAATGTGTACCTGCTGTGTCAATTGAATGGATTCAACTTAGGGGTACTGCTAAGGATAGTATTGAAGTAGTCCCCCTGGTCTTCACCCTTTAATCCCTGTACAGGGATCTGGACTCCACTGCAGGGGAACTATCAGGCTGCTACCTCTTGGAATATTCTCTGTTCATTAATGCAGAGCACCAAAGGATCAGTCAAAAATGTAGTCAGGGACAGGCCAAAGTCAGGATAGGCAGAGTTCATAAAATCCAATAAACAGTCCAAGGTCAGGATGGACAGCTCAGGATTAGTATGGATATCATTTCAGGCACCAAATGGTCAAAACCAGAGGTTAAGCAAAAGCTAGTACATGGAAACAAGCAAATAGACCACCTTTTCAAGAAACTAGCAGGGTAACTGAGGGTACCTTAAATATCCCAGGGTAACCAGCCATAGGCTGGGGCAGATGAAGGTGCATGCATGCTGGCCCTTTAGGAGCTAGGGAGCATACATGCTTTATGGGCTTGAATAGGCATTGCCAGAGGGAGAAACTCATTAGTCTAGCAGCTGGACCCACATGTAGCGGGTGAGCAAAGGGGCAGCCTTGCCCACTAGGAGTAAGGAGCAGTGGGCATGGACTTCCAACATAATACCTGTCTGCACCTGTCACTGAAATGACATCACTTCCTGCATCAGTAGCCACAACTTCTAGTCTCAACACAGGACCAACTATTGCTGGAACAGATAATTCATCAAGTTATCCCGGAAGGAAGATGTCAAGGAGAAAGAGTTATGGAAGATGGCTTCTAGTCAGGCTAAGTTAGGAGGATGCTTGTATTAATATTCTTGACAAAATATATGTAAGATTGGTTCTTGTTAGCTTCAAGTCCCTTACTTTCTGTTAGTTGGACAACACATATAAATATTAAAACTTCAAATAAATAAAAAATATGGATTGTAAACTGACAAGCAGATATTCCAACAGTAAACATTTAATCAGCTAAAATTTGCATGTTATGTTTGTTAATGTGCTATTTGCAATTATTACAGGGGCGATATCAAAATGAAAACTCCCCCGTGCCATAAATAGAACAATCATTTTGACAGGCTTCCTAAAGGCATCCTTCTCCAGCCCTACTGTGACATTGTGGCACCTTCAACTCCCCAGAGGAGTAACAAGTTACTCTCAGTTATACAGAAGCTTTTAATAGAACTGTATTATGCATATTGAGGGTCTTAGGTGGTGTGCATCTAAGCCCCCTCCCCTATATTCCTATTACAACTTGGAGCATATGCAAAGATTTAAAACGTATTTATTAAAAAACATTACTTAAACATGATATTTCCTGCTATTTCTGAACCAGCAAGAATGCTGCAAGTACATTAATCTCTTAAATAGTTATACAATTGAACAAGAGTCTAATTAAGATGTCTGGCCTGAAGCTGTGTACTGGAAGCATTATCTCATAAACAAATATTCCCAGTATGTTGTAGATTATAAAAGTAATTTTTTATATGCTTTTCTGGTAACACGGTACACAGTGTACTTGCGAGACAATCAACAGCTTTACAGATAAAATTTAATTTGAAGCGAAAAACTAATTTATAGTAATGTTAGACACAGTCATATAATAAAATGAGGTTATTTGTGGGTCAATTAAGATTCCTTTGTATGTTTGTCTACTGGTTATACAGTATATTTGATCTTTTAATTATTTTCTTTCTACCTGGATAAATATTCCTAATTTTGGCCACCCATGCACCAGCTATACCACAATATGACCGTATACTGTACAAAAGAAATGTCAGAAAGAAGTGATGGTTGCAATTAGTGTATAATAGTTTGCTTGGGATGTAACCTGTGCATGGCCCAGATGCTCTCAGTAGTGTATAAAGCAGGCATAGGTGGCATTTTGCCTGAGGACAAGCTTTTACAGAACATCCCCACTCTAATTAGCACACTTTCAGGAAAACTGTCACAGCAAAAGATGAAATGAATAAGAGGTAATGGATTTGTTGTGTACAGATTTGAACTTGAGGTCAAAAACATTAAAAGTCAAAGCGTAAAGCAATGCAGTGAGCAGAGGAAGAGTATAGAAGGAAGCTGGGTTGACTAGGTCAAGCCATTCTTGTCTCATGTCTTGAATTCATCTTCAAATCAAATGTTGTCAATGCTTGCCTTAGGGGACAGCAGATTTGTCTTTTTGCTATATTCCCTGCAGCTTGACATTAAAAGGGTATTCCAGTTATATCAAGTTATCCCTTATCCACAGGATAAGAGTAACTAGGAGATTTGTGGGTGAATGAACATTGTGACCCAAACTGATTATAAGAACCCATACCCTGCAAGGCTCCTCAGAATGAGACTGCTGGAGATAGCTGAGTAAAGCACAGTCCCAAAGGAATGAATACGATGGCAATGTGCATGCTCAACATTTATGTTCTCATGATCAGTGGGGGTCGGATCAGTAGGACTATCCCCACCACCAAGTTAATAGTTTAGATAGGGGACAACTGGATAGATCTGGATTTACCCTCTAAGCATTTCACACACGTTGAGTGCTTTATGTACCCTCACCATGTTTACGTACCTGTTAACTTTTGTGAACGGCAGGAAGCCCATTGAAAGTGACAGGAGGTGGTGGAATCACAGGAAGAGGTCTCAGACATCAGTAAACACATTTTTCTGTTGGTAGGATATATGTGGTATGACCATGTAAAGTGTCAGAGGAGCATTCTCAGAGTGTGTGAACAGAGCAGAGTAGTGGTGAACAAGGAGACGCAAGTGTTGTCACTTGAAGGAAGTGGTGAAAGGAGAGTAAGAGACATTACATTTCAGAGCTATTGGTGATTAAGTGTGGGCTGTTGAAGCTTTAGCCTAGAGCTGGAGAGAGATTAGCAGATAATGAGAGGCTGGTGGCCATAAACTCTAGTCAGAGTCTTATACATTTGAGCTCCCCAGCAAGTGAGCACTGTAGATTGTTTTTTTGAAGACAGACAGCGACAAACCTAGGCTTTTTTTCAAATATAAGCCAAGTGATAGAGAGGTATCACTTCTCCTGCCATCAGCGACCTCCACTTTTTGCATAGACACATAGCTATCGCTCACCTGATTAAAAGCTTTGTACACTTTTCACAGCACTCTGTTAAGGAGAGTGTGGGCCAAGACCCAAAATAATCTAGTGGTTATTGGTTCTGACTCAGGTCCAAATGAAATTGTCTCTGCTAGACCGTTAGATGGCAATTATTGTGTGAGAGCTTGAGCCCACTGGATGATTTTCTGATACTGGTAGGCCAATCTTACCCTGGACTCTCACCACTAACGATAAGAAAACTTTAAAGGGGTTGTCTCACTTCAGCAAATGGCAGTTATCTGCAGACAAAGTTAATACAATGCACTTCCTAATGTATTGTGATTGTCCATATTGCCTCCTTTGCTGGCTTGGTTCATTTTTCCATCACATTATACACTGCTTGTATCCAGGGGTTATGAACACCCTGCAATCCAACAGCAGTGGCTGCACTTGCAAAGGAGACAAAATGGACAATCACAATGCATTAGGAAGAGCCTTGTATTAACTTGTAGTGTCTACATGATAAATGCCATTTGCTAAAGTGAAATAACCCCTTTAAGCAATTACAGTAAACTACCTAAAATTGATAAACCAGTTGAAAGAAAAAAAGGTATATTCATGAAAATTTAGAGATAGAATTGGGGGTAAAAACATTAATAATCTGCACTCTGTATCTCGTTTTTAGACAATGAAATAACTGATTTACATTTTACTTGCATTAAAGCTCTACAGCGCATTCATGCAAACGTGAACCAGTGAATTGTTGTCCCAGTGAAACATTATATAGTGTGACACATCGTACTTATCATGTGGTAATTAGATTCTTTGGCACAACTAGGTACATTGTGGATGTGAATTCCCCTAAATGTAATAAAATGCATAATTATGCAAAAATAGCAAGGTACCCTTGGGAGGTGTTTCAGTAATTAGGATGCAATGCTGTTGTTTTTTTGCACAGGAAATTAAATACAGGAGTCTGCATACAAGTAATATTCTGAAGGGAAAAAATGGCATTTAATGGAAAAACATATGCAGATGTAGCACAGCTGGATTTAAAATTTTATTTGCGCATCCCAACAACTCGAGTTTAGATACCATGATCACCAGGATTACTTGCAGGGCTATTTCATTACACAGTGACTACATCCCCTATACCAAACTTAGCTTTGCTACATTGCATGCATGCTCAGCTGTTTTTTTGAACTGTAGAAGTGAATGGAGAGAGTCATGCATGCACGGCCACCTCTCCATTCATAACAGAAATTTGTCATCAGGCAGAGGTTCATCTATCACAGATTTATGCATATCTGATCTTTAGAGACCCTACTAGAATGGGGTTAAAAAGTTTCCCAATTTAATGGAGCAGCAAGACATGCAATTGTGGACAGTCAAAGATAGCCAAGTGCAGTTCTTGGTGAGGCTCAGCAGTCCTATTGAGAATTAATAGGCAGAGTCAATGCATACTTGATGACCAATCCATTTATTTAAGAAACTCCGACCCCTCATTTTCATGATTGTTCGCCATCCCAGCCATTTTGGGGATAGGTAAACAGTTTATATCTTGGCACAACCCGTTAATTTCTCTACATTCAGCTTTTTATATAAAAGATACAGTGGCATGCAAAGTTTGGTCTCCCCTGGTCAAATTACCATTACAGTGAACAGTTAAGAAAGTTGAAGATGAAATAATCTCCAAAACACATACATTTAAAGTTGACATATTCTCTTTGTATTTTAAGCCTTTTTTTTATTTTCATCTTTTACATTTTCAAAATATCAAAAAAGTAAAAGGGCCTGAAGCAAAACTTTGGGCACCCTGCATGGTTAGTACCTAGTAGTGCTCCCTTTGGCAAGTATCACAGTTTTTTGTAGCCTCCAGGAGTCTTTCATTTCTTGTAGAGATGAGCTAATCATCCAAAATTCGCTTCGCGGAATGTTTGTCGAAGTTTTCAAAAGATTTGTACTTCATACGAATCTATTCGACCGAAGCTGTGTACAAATCATACGTTATTATGTAGTGTTCTGCGAACATTCACGCACTAATAAAGAACATACAATTGTTAAAGGCACGCTACTTATGTGAACACGTATGCATGAGCGTACAAATTGCGTACAAATCCTCAGCGTACTATTGTCTAGCGATTGCGTAATACGCAGGCACGCACGACGCTAGGCTTTGCTGGAGCGGAATGGTGGATCAGGAGGAATGCTCTGAGTCTGACCCCTGGCTACATGATACTGTATCAGCAGAAGAAAGCACATCATCCGGCTGTGATTGAGATGAGTGTGCCATCCACTCCACTACCTCATCCACTTTCTCCTCCACTACAATTTTGCACCTTGGTGGGTTAGCCTGGTGGAACAGTGGCCAACTATTACGAATTCTACAAGTAGAAACTCTGGCTACATCTCCTTTGCCACTGCTGCCCTATAACACCTTCTACTTTTTTTTTGGAGCTCGAGGTCTGGCTGGAACTGGAACCCTTTTGCTTTTCCATGCCAGACATTTTCACTTGCCTGTGACCCTGCAGGTCTTTGTCTCTCTCCCTATCCCTCTCCCTGTCTCTCTCCCTGTCTGATTAATTACTAGCCCTGCAATGGCCCAGCAGACGTCTCGGCTCGTTTCAGCAGTCGCGGCACAACTGAAGCGTCACAAGCTTATCGAGCCTATGAGCCAATCTGAGCAAGCCCTTCCCACTAGGTCAGGTGACCACTTTGTTCCCGGGTTTTTTTTCGCCTATTTCTGCACGAATGACGAACTTACAGTAAAAGTTCGCTAATTAACTGAATTCGTACGCATCCGCGTATAAAGTAACTTATTCATAGCATTAGCGTACAATTCATCGGACAGGTACGTAGCGTATGTGTACAAAGCTTTAAGAACATTTTCAAATCTAACAGAGCGAATCTAAAAAAATCCGGATTCGCTTCAGAGTGGAAAATTGCGCAGATTCGTATAGAATCTACAAAGCGGCGAATAGATTCGCTCATCTCTAATTTCTTGTTTGAACAATTTTCCTCCATTCTTTCTTTGAAAAATCTTCTGGTTCTGTGAGATTCCTGCGCTGTCTTGCATACAATGCCCTTTTAAAGTCTATCCATACATTTGCAATGATGTT